>CAIGRK010309481.1:6959-21626 GCA_903798315.1 Fraxinus greggii | reverse complement strand
TATTTAAATCCACGAAATTCATAAAAATTTATAATTTTTTAAAATTTATCAAAATTTTAGTTGAGGACACCCCCGTGAGATCCCGTTTGATTCTCACTTCTTCAAAATATATTGTTTCTTTATTTTTTTCAACCATGCGTTTTTTCATAAAATAATATTACACGCAACCCCACGCAACCCAAAAACTTTCTTTTCATTTTAAACATTCATCCTCCATCAATATACTATTACAAAATGTATTTTATACGAAAAACTTCGCTCAAACATGCCGTAATTAAATCTTCCTTTTAAAATTTTTAATTAAGACTTATTTTGGGATCTCTACTTTAGATGGATTATATATAACTATTTTTCTCTGCAAATGGAGACCTATCCTAGAAATCATACAAGGAGGTAATTCAGCCCTTTCAATTAAGGGCGTGTTCGGTAGGAATTAAAAGTTAATTAAAATTAAAAATATAGTCGATATTGGATCCATCCGTCTAATAAAAGTCAACAATAATGACTAATTTTTCAATTTTAATATGATTTTAATCTCTATCGAACACGTCCTAAAATTATATTTAGTATATTTTGATAAAAATTGATGAAATATATTCATAAAATATGTATTTAAAATTATTTTTGACTTAAAATTTTAATCGGAATCAAACTAGCCTCGATAATTATGTCACTTGGAAAAAGAAGGCAATTGGATAGATTGAATTCGTCCGTCGCCAGTTCGTGTACACCACAATATATCCTTCACAAGACTCATGCGCACGCGTATCTCGGACACTGCGATTTCTTGAATCAAATTTTCGATCCTCATCCAGACCTTGGCCTTTTGGCTTCACTTGTTCAGTGCTCTGGTTTCTCAATTGTCGGCACAGTCGAGTTCCCATAACTTCAAGGTGAATCGAAAACCCTAATTTCGCTTTTCCGCTTTTTATCTATTCTTCTCGATCTTATTTGAATCGGAAGTTGAAACCTTATTTTCGTTACACATCGTAATTAACTAAAACCCTAATGTTAATTTGGAAGATTTTTTTTTGGTCGGTACGTTTTCGATTGAACTTTTGGCCAAAATATGATGCCTAAACCCCAAAGCTGCGACTTCCTTGTTCTGGTTTTGGTATTTTAATTGATTGATTCTATTTGTTTCTTGTTGATAACGCTTACCGTGTTAATATGATTATACTGTTATGGATTAATTGCATTAGACCACTTTCATGGTGAAAGTTTGTCATGTTGAAACTAAAATCGAGTTTTTTTTTACATGATACTGCAATGCTATACTTAGAATTTCAAAAATCTTAAGATATAAATTTAAATCAATCTGTCCTAGATTTTGTTTCGGACATCTGATTTCAATACAAAAAAGGCACAGGCATAGTTTTATTATCTTCTGTTCAACCTTTTTTGTTATTAAAACATTATTTTTCCCGATATTGCTTGTTGCTATTTTGATATAGTGCATTCAGTTGTATGCATCACTATATGATATTAGAAAACCAGAGAAATTTCCCTTTGATGACTTCTGTCACTCTAAACATCATGAAGAAGAACGTAAGAGGAGATTTATTAAAAATCAGCTCAGGTGACATAAAATAGATGGAAGTTATTTCTTAAGAATCGAGGAGAGGAATAAAGATCCGATTCTGAATTTATAAATGTTACCTCCTGTTCATTCAGATACTTGTTGAGTATTAACTATTGACTTCATTCAGATGCTTATCGACTAGTAACCATAAACTTCATTCAGATACCTATTGAGTAGATTCTTGATATTTTTACTAATATATTACATGCAGCCAGTGTACTTCGTACCATGGGACGTATGCTCGAATCTATGGAAACCAAGGATTTCAACAACCTTCCTGCTTCTAGTATTTCTCAAAGTGGAAGTGAGAATAATGGATTACAGGAATCTGGTTGTGAGCCCTGTGAAGTTGATCCTTTACCTGTAAACTCCAAGGTAAAAAATGGAATCAATGAAGAGACCTCTGATGGTGTACATGAAAAGAAGGAAACTTCGATGGAAATTGATGGTGAAAAAGATGGGTTTGGTAGAACGTCTACTCTGCCAGTGAGTTTTGAATTGACTGAAGCTGTTGCAGCATCGGAGAAGAATACTTGTATCAGCTCTGTGGCGCATGCTGAGAATGGGTTTCTAGCGGTTGAAGATGAAACAACTCTTAATAATTATAAAAGAGATGAAACCCTTGTCAATGATCGGGGTATAGATGCTAGTTGTATCCTGCTCTAATATTTTTTTGTTATTTTAGTTATCGTATTTCATATTTCATTCGCTACATAATTCCTAGAATCCCAGATTTGTATGTTTCATAACTTGACCTCCTAGCAATATCTGGGGTTAAGAGACCCCGATTAAGTGACGATGACAAACAAGCTTCGGTGCGTGTTATTTATAATTCTCTGACCAGGTATGAACTGTGAACAGTTGTAATACATGTTTTTTTTTTTAAATATGTCTCTTATAGGCATCTGACAACTGACAAGTTTGTTATCTTTCTCAGAGATAGTAAAAGAAAGCTGGAGGAGCTATTACAGCAGTGGTCACGATTGCATTCACAAATCTGCTCCTCATCAAATGTAAGCCTGTTGAGTTTCTATGAGAAATGTTGGTTGCTTGAATTCTCACAGTATAGTCTCTCATTTTCTTGCTTAAATTTATTGGCAAGAAACCTCCCTCCTTGTCGTGGACAGAATTTACTGTATCTTTGTATATTCTTTTTCTGTTGTGTAACACCCTTAATATAGTTTTACGTTTTATGTGGTTGTTCGTTTTTTTTTTTACACAATCTTAATGTTACTGAAGTGCTGATCTGGATGTCTATTCAACTTAGGATTCAAAGGAAGTTTTAGAATCTGGCGAAGAGACTTACTTCCCAGCTCTTCGTGTTGGTGTGGATAAGCCTTCTGCAGTGGTATGATTTTATCTCCCTGTTGTACTCATGTCCCGTGGTGGATCTAAAAGCATTACCTCGACATTTATTTCGTGAAATAATACTGAGGACGTTAATATTTAACAACTACGTATCTGATTTGGGAAAAAATGCAATGACTTGTTTTCTCAGAATTTTGAGTTCATGAGCAATTTGCTGGATATAACTCTTGTTCATGTTTAATTCCTTGCAGATATCCCAAAATATATGACTATGAGAGATTTTCACTTTCCAATTGACGCATATGGTCTATTTTGTTAATATCTGGACAAATTTATGCACATCTGGCCAAGCTTGAACTTGGCTTAGAAGTTTAATTTTTATAACATATAATTACCAATTCAATAGTGTGGGTGTGTGTGAGCCACATTATTTTGGAAGAATGTATTTTGGATAGTAGATTGATGGATGGAAAATGTTATTTTATTGAAGAATGTGTGGTTGAAAATGAGTAGAAGAATAGTAATGAAAATTTTACTGTGGCTCAAATAGGGGCTTTATTAGTGTCAATAAATAAGACATTCATGTGGACGATAGTGCTGTTGGCTTACACTCTTGTCTGACTATTTTAAGGATGAGAAGAATTATAGATAATGTAAAATTGAATTGATCAACATCATTATTGGCATGCCATCACTTTTGCTGAAGCTATAATCATCAATATTCAACTATGCATGGAAACATAGTTTCTTTGATGGTTTCGGATGCTTTGAAATTCATCTTTTAACAAGTTATAGATGTAGAGTTCCATTTAAAAATGCATTCCTGATTTTTGATATGCCATCTGCGTGGATTTTTATTCCTTTCATCACCCTTTCAATGAAATATTTACTTCCAACTAAAATGAGACTTAAATGCTCACATCATGTTACCTTTCTGTTAATAGAATGGTTGGCAATGGATGTTGTAACTTTTTACCTCAATAGTTTGTGAAAATGTGGTTTATTCTCATGCACTCTACTCTGTGTAGACCTTTTGGGTGGACAACCAAATAAGCAATCAACAAAGTGAGGTTTTTATACCATTGGATGGCAATTCTGTCCCTCTTTATGACCGTGGATATTCTTTGGCTCTGACTTCAACTGATGGTTCTATTAATTTGGATGGGTATGTTTTTCTTTGTTATTTATATGTTTGTTCTGCGCATGTGTGTTGAGAGAAGTATCTTAAGATTCACGGAGAGAGGCCTTTTTCATTTCAGTTTAATTTAACTTGTGAATTCCTTTACTATTAATGGGTATAAATTGATATTACGAATTAGAATAGACAAATCATATGCCGATACACAGTTTGTGTCTATTTATGTATTACTAATAAGTCATGCCATTACAAAAACTTGGAAGAAAATATATTCTGGGTAGTTTATGACCATTTGGCTTCTCTTAAAATCAGACGTACCATATATTTTTTTAAACAGTGAACTTACCATAGTTAACACTTAAGTAGTAAATTAAGAAAGAAAAGAAATTATTTTTTTAATCATTACTGCATAGTAAACATGCACTTGTAGAAATATTGCAATTACAGTGTACTTTTTTCACAATGTTTATATATTATCAGTAGTTTAATAGCAAAGAAATATTTTTGAAAGCTAAGAAAATTAAAGAGAATTATAGCAATGTCATTGTTTGAGTTAAACTCACAAATGGTCACTGAAGTTCAAGCAAAATCCCAATTGGTCCTTGAATTATATTTTTGACCCATTTAGTCACTAAATTTAAATAGCATTATGTAATTGGTTACAGTACTTTGGATGTGTATGTTTTTCTTTTGTCATTTATGTGTTGGTTCATGTTTTTCTTTGAGTTTGTCTTAAAAGTAAATTTTTCAACCTTAAAGTTCTACTTTCTTCTACTTGTGTGCAATCATCTGGCTGAACTGGAAACCCATGTTTAATTAGTGCAGAGGCTTTGAGATGTTAGATAATTCCCGTTGCTTCAACTGTGGTTCGTACAGCCATGCACTTAAAGAATGTCCTAAGCCCCGTGACAATGTTACCATCAATAGTGCCCGAAAACAGCACAAGACTAGACGTAATCAGCATACCAGTTCTCGTAACCCCACTCGATACTTTCACAGCACTCCCGGAGGAAAATATGACGGTTTAAAGCCAGGCGTACTTGATTATGAGACGCGGAAACTTTTAGGACTCAGGGTGAGATAATCTTGCTTTGAGATGAATGAGGTTCTGTTTCTTTATTCATGGATGGTTTTACGTTAGCATGAATATTTGCTGAGTAGGTTGTAAATTTTAGAATATTTTTAATTTTAAGTTAACTTATTATTAGAACTGTCAATAATTAGTCTACACTCATTATCATTCTTTTTTATTTTATAGGATCTTGATCCACCTCCGTGGTTTAACAGAATGCGGGAAATAGGATATCCACCGGGTTATTTAGGTAGAGAGAACAATTAAACAGTTTTTATCTTGGTAATTTGTTGATATAGTTCTCTGTGCACTGGATGGCAGGGGATTTAGCGGCTTATAAATTTCCTTTTATAATGTCTTTATGTTTTGTTTTATATTTGTGAAGTGCACATCGTCAAATTTTCTTTCATTATGTTTTGCTGGATTCTCAGATCCAGATGTTGATGACCAGCCTTCAGGGATTACAATTTTTGCTGATGAGTCAAATAAGGAAGAAACTGAAGAGGGGGAAATTCTTGATCCAACTAATGCTGAGCCATCCATGAAAATGAGTGTTAAATTTCCTGGAATAAATGCTCCAACACCAGAAAATGCAGACGAAAGACTTTGGGCAGCTGGGTCTTCAAGTTACTATGTATCTAGAAATGGTTCAAACCGTGGACATAACCATTCACCTGAAAACTTCAGCAGACGGCATTGTCATCAACAAAGGTGGTCCAATGATTATGATGATGATGGTCCTCCTGGAGTTGATCCTGGATCTCGACCCTCAAATCATTCTCATAGATATGGTGGTTATGACTCTAGTTTCTCTTCCCCTAGTGCAAGATCTAGTCCATCCATTCCTAGAAGCCCGAGTTATGGCCGATCATCGTCGGACAGAAGTAGAAGAAGCCCTCTAGTGCAAGATGGTTCCTCATACTATGGTCAGTATGGAACTGCACATTCGTCATCCCACAGATAGGCTGATTTAGGGATTATTTCCAATCCTGTGTGGACCTTTTGGTGATGGCTGATGCAAAATTTTTGCTAACCAGGAAAGACGTTCATGTAGGAGGGAAATAAGAGGACAGGTATTCTTTTGAATTGAAGGGGGGTCAGTGTACAGAATTAGATGTGTATTCAATTATTGTAAACTAAAAATTCGTGCTTCGCTGAGGGTAGTTGAATTGTTGTATTATCACATAGTTTTCATCCTCTCATATTATGTAACGTATGTCAATGACATTGTTGTCCTCCCGTTGCCTTGGCATGTCAAGAGAGACTGAAATTCAGGAGGCAAATTCAGCCCTTCTTATTTTTAACAAATTTCAGCTCCTCTATTGCTGAAATTCTAAGTTACGAAAGGAATAGGTCGGTTTTCTTCTTTAATTGTCTGTGTACTCGTGTCCATGGAGACTGGAGAGAGGGATCTTGTTATTCATACTGCAGTTTGGCACTTTCGTATCTCTCTATGTTTATAATGTTTACACGTTATAACATTTATGTTTTGAACTTTTTTCGTCGTATTCTCATTCAAAAATTAATAGAAATTGTTCCTGATTATGGTTTTTTTTCAAAATTTTCTTTAAGATAAATTAAAAAGATTCATCTGTCTATTGTATTTTTATACAAACAAAGCAAATGATAATTCAAAAATATGATTAAATATTAGACTTTTATTTTACCGTACGTTAATAATATTTCTTGACGAAAAATATGATTGAAGATAAGATTTATTTATTAATGAAATGTTAAAACTAAGAATGTGATGAAGTAAAAAGTTTAGGTACAAGTATAATAATGAATAAATATTAATAATTTTTAATATAATTAAAATATGTTGTGAATATAACCATCAATTATATAATTGTGATTTAAGATCGTCTATGTATTATTTGCTTAATAAGAAAATAACTGACTCAAATAGTAAATTACGCAAAATATATTTTCCTTCAATTTTATGAGACTGCACAATCATTAGACCTCGAGCAAATTTCCTCTCTTGGTATTTATTTTCTAGAATGTCAATAAGAGCATCTTTATTGATTGTTATGTGAGTGACATGTGATGCAAGTTGATATACTTTCGTCTTTCGAACTACGTGGCCAAGTGATTTCAAAGATGATGGGCTCGACCCTCGAATCATTCTCAGACACATCCAGTTACTGTTTTCCAAGTGCAAGATCTAGTCTCCATTTCTAGAAGTGCAAGATGCTTCCTCAAACTCTTGTCAGTATGGTACTGCACATTCATCATTCTCAGATTGGCTGATTTAGGGATTTTTTCGAGACCTGTTTGGACAATTGGGAAATGGTTGTGGCAAAGTTCTATTCTTGTAGGAGGGAAATAGTAGGACAGTACTATTTTGAATTGAAGGGGTTACTATACAGAATAAGAGTCAATAATTGTTAATTGTAACCCATTTTTATCTAGTCCCCTCGAACTGCAGCCGAAATGAAAATGGAACTATAGACCATCCAATATTTTACACGTAACTCCACACCATTATAAAAAGAGATTTCATATTCGTTTTCTATCATGTCATCAAAGTAATTTTTCTTAACAAATATGTCATCCAGAATGTAACCCAAGAATATACAACTAGCATAATTGAAAACCATTAGCTCGATAAAACCACATTACAGCATGCTAAAAAGCATCGTGACCGCAAAAGTAGTGTGGAACTACATTTCTAAGTATCTGCTCTTAAAAGACAACCTAGAACAAAATGTTGCAGTAGCTAGTTAGTTGAGGACATGCTTCTCTTCCTGATGTTCCCACTGCGACTATGAACACTTCCTTTTACCTTTTCGTCACGCTTCATTTTCACTTCCTCTTTCGTATGAATCTCATCATCACTAAAAGTATCGGCTTCTATTGGACCCTTCCCCTTAGCCTCGACTGCCAATTCTTTATGTTCAGTAGGATTCTTACTGTGCTCTTCTTCGCTGCTGCTGTCTGCAGACGAAGAGTCACTGAACGTGTGAAATACGGTAAAGCTTTCCTTCATAGAGCCTTGAAAAGAGTAACTTTTAGTTTTTCCGTCGTATAGCGGAAGTAGGGATTTCGATCGTGGTTCTGCCCGGTCCCTTCCTAAACTATACGTTGTCGAGAGCTTTCTCTTTATGCCTTCTCGTTCTTTAACCAAATCACCGAGTTTCTCCAGTACTTCATGGGCTACTGCTTCCTCTGCAGCTTTTTGTTCAAGCTCTGCAATTGTCCTATCAAATGCTAGTTTCTGGAGTCGTAGAGAACGCTACACAACAAAATAACACAATGTGAATGGTTGAATAAAAAGCGGTAGACTAAATCTAACGGCCAATCTAAATCAAGAAACTGTTCATTTCATGAAATTGAAACTGTTGGGAGAGAATTTATGAGCTTAAGCTTACTCTTTTCTCTAGAAACTCCCCAAGGTCTAGTTTTTGAAGCTTCTTTTTCTTCCAAAACGTGAGGCAATATCGTACGAGTATTGCTAGTACCATCAGTAGTATTGATTCAAACAAAAGAAATAACAGAATCGTCCTCTCGTTACCTGAATAGAGGAAAATACCAGATCTCAGTTGTTGAAGGTAACAAAATTACTTTATAGTGCCAAGTTACCTGTGTAGATGTTGATACTATTTGGCCTCCCTTCTGAACAGCTAGATGCAAGCTTCTGACCTGGAGGAAGTATAGGATACTTAGAGCAGAAACAGTACAAAATAAGCCACTCATAGAAGTATTAATTTCTAGTGCGTAAGCAAAAATTGCTGGGACAGGTAGAAGAAAGTTACGCATGGTACTGCAAGGCAATGGATTTCCATTCCCTGCATGACGAAAAAATAGATATTTAAGGCTCAACTGCAACGAGAGATGCAAGTGATCAATACATGATGTAAGAATTTCTGAAAATGAAATCACTTATGTTAACTCGGCTCAAAACAAGGCTTTTATATGCCCTACAGATGAGTGTCCCTTCAATCTGGTTATTAACTATATCAATTCGATCTTACACGAATAATGTTTTAGACCATACACAAAAATTCACCGTAGACTTTCTCGAGGTCTATCGAAAATTAACCATGCAATGATAAGTTCAAAATTTATAAAATCGTGCTCAAAGAAACCCACAGACGCGCTATGCTACATCTGGATACACAGTAAGAAGCACAAACTTACTTGAAGCAGCAAAAATAGCTAGAAGCATTCTTTCATCCAGTATAAAATGCTTCAGGTCACTCTGTGACAACTTGGCTGAGAATTGACCTGTACAAACAACCAATAACGTCAATTTCTTTCATCCAGTACAAAATGCTCATACACAAGGGGTGGGGAGAGGGGAGTTGGAGATTAAAATTACCGGGATCACTTTCAGTCCAGTAGATAGAACCAGAAGCTGGAATAAGCAATGTAAAACCAATATTTCTTGGTTTCATTGCCGATACATAAGTATATCCTCCAATTGCCTGGGACATTTTTCCATCCATTTCGGTCTGTATTATGTTAACTGCATACCCCGAGCAATCAAGTACAGGGCTAACTTGGATTACAGAATTCAAGCTAGCCAGATTTGGGAATTTTCTGAGAGCTCCTGTTGGAGAAAATGAATACAGGAATCCATCCAACGAGCCAATAGATATCCAACCTGGTATTCAATCAACTGTAACTGAATGAGCATCTTGGCAATATCCAGAGAACTGTCAGAAATTCAGAATTTGAATTAGGAGCCTTTCGGTGTTGAATACATCTAAACCTCGTGAATATAGTACTGTATTCTTAACTCGAGTTTTTGTCAATCATATCTAACAATAATTCATTACAGGATAAACTGATAGATTATCATTTTACCATTGGAATCAACAACTGGCTCATAATCTGACGAACTTATAGGTCCGATATTTCCTTCCCACAAAATATTTCCCGTCGAAACATCCAATGCGAGAATGACAGCTCTAAGGGGTACAGTAACATACAATCTACCATTATTTCCAGGAGTAAGTGTATATTTATCGTCAAATGAGCTCAAATCTTGGATCCATTTAAAATGAGGACCACGGACTGATAATGAGTAGAGTTCCCCTAAAGTGTTTGAGATCTGCAAGTGAAAAGGTCATGAAAAGCAGACATACATGAAGGCTAATTGAGATTCAAATTATTTAATGTCATCACCACAGAGGTAAGCAGGACAAAATTAAGATCGCACATTTATTTACAGTCATTAAAAAAAATCTTCAAGAATCCTGGAAAATCCCAAGATAGAAAATCAATGTAATTAATGCAGAAAGATCGTAGAAAAAATTCATTTGCTTTAGTGGCGAACCAACAGAAGGCAATACTATTTTAAAACCTCCAATTTCACGAATCCACCTCGGTGACATACAGCATAAGAAAACTACAGTCAATGGATAAGAAAGATAAAGATTTGGAGCTTACATATATACTAGCTTCACAGTGATCAATCACAGGTATTGAAGTAAAATAGCAATCAGCAACATTTTTCCTACAGCCTTGGCGATATCCATGCTGATAAAGTACTGGACCAGCACTCCATAGAAGTTGCCCATATAATCTATATGCAAAAAGCCCCCTGTTCTTAACATTAATGAGTACACATGAACTGAATATGCTTACAGCAACTCCAGTAATTTCTCCTGATCCTTCTGCACCAAAAAATACTTCCACAGCAGCTTCAGAAGTGTGAATTTTTAAAGGATTGACTTTTAGTACTCTATTTTCTGCCACCAAATATATCTGTGAACAAATGTCTTTACGAAATTAATGTAAGTGTGATACAAAGATTTTGTTCCAGATCGATAAATTCATAGTGGACTAAGAGTTGCTCGTGGAAACAGAGTATATGTATTTTTGTAGGTTGCATATAATAGGAAAAGAAAAAAGGAATTTTGAGGAAAATTTTCTACTGTATCTAGTTTTATGTAAAATTTCAAACTTCTGAGAGAAACAAAGAAATCAAGTCAGAACCTTGCCTTTCTTGACCCTCCATGTACCGGAGCTAAATTGACGTTGCATGTATAATTTAATGGTACAGTCCAGGCGATGGAACCGTTGCTCTCAAAGGAAAAGAGTTTTTTCCCTGAACAAGCATAAACCCGTCCATCATCTCCAATGAAGTTTCTGGAAAGTCCAGAAGCAGGTTTCTTCAAGGGCTCCTCGGCTGAAACAGAACGCTGCCAAGTTAGTTCAGTTGCATGATACAGGAAATTTTGCCTGCTTGCTGTAGAGAGCACCTCTATAATATAAGGAGTAAGATTGTCTTAAAGGGCACTGCAACATTATTACCATAAGAACACTAGAAAGTTACTAAAATCACCAAGCATAACAAATATCAAACAACATCCAGTGTTCATATATCATTTGGGCCTCAGCCAGCACTCGTCACATGGTATTCAGATTAAAGAAAGATTGATGTAACTTTGAAGAACAAAACCTCATATGTTAGCATCTTCAGCGACAATTAGTTTTGCTTACAACAAATTCCCACTGTATGTGACACATTCCATCCATGTGTTCTGAATATGTACTCTTTCCAACCAGTCGGCTAAAGTTTATTAAAATGGGCAGTTAATTTTATTGAAAGCATGGAAGACTGATCAGACATTTTATCTGTTCCTTCCATAGGTATGGACTGGATGAACATATTAATACTCATGTTGGCTTCAGAAATCTTAGAAGGAAATTCGATGTCACAGCAGAATCTGACTGTCCTGGCCTGGCGACGTCTAGATACAATCTCAAAACCCTATTTCGGATCTGATTTAAGATGGGTTCTGCTGCAGGATCAGCCCATCGACAAGATTACCCACTCCTATTTTGTCTCAAAATTTAATTAAAAAAACTACCCATGTCATCATCATGTTAAATTTTAGGCATCCTCTAGTATCTCGTACATTGCATCGATATCACCCACGAAACAGTCAGGAAAACAGGAAGAAACATGAAAAATGATAAAAGACCCATTTTTGTCCTTCAATTTCATAATATTTCTTTAGTAAGAGAGAAGTACCTGAAATTGAGTGTGGAAACGAAGAGAATTTCCGGAGATATTTGGAGTAGGATAATGCGGAAGTTGATGGGAGTAGCAGGACCAACATTATTACAGTAGAGTAAAATTGAACAAGCAGAGACATTGTGGATGATGATGCATCACAGAATGAACAAAAAATAGAAAATATATATGCATTTTGTATCCAGATAGTGGTATACACAATAAACGGTTAATTAACCGCTCGGTTTATGGCGGGTAAGGAGTTTTGATTGTGGTTTACTTGCACGGTTTGTGTTTTTATGCTAATTGCAAATGAAAGCGGGATGGGATGGAAACAAGAAAGAACAGTACATATTTTTTTACGAATGGAAGATGTGTCAAAAAGAAAATGTGAATTTTTTTTTTTTTTTTGTAGTGATGAGATTTTGATTTAGTCAAATCTCGCCAAGTGTTGGTAAATAAATATGTAAATTATAATGTACACGTAGCACAATCAACCAATTATCATAAAACACAAATTGTATAAAATTGTAATATATAATTTTTTTTAAAAAGGTGAATCGACAAAGCGGTTGTAAGTGCAAAAAAATTTGTAAATTTGGGTTAAGTCAAGACGAACTGCTTTCGCAGATTAAGAGACGTTCATATGGAATTTGGGGAGTCACGAACTTTCTAAACATGTGCTAATGAGAATGGGATTTTTACGCTACATGTACATTTTGTTTTACATCTTTTATGACAATGTCACGTGCTGGCACATAATTAGACATTTAAAAAAAAATCATTTTTCTGTCCAACAATTTTTGAATTCTCTCACAATGTCAAAAAAGGTGTATACCATGGAGTGTACACCTAGTGTGTGTTTAATTACATTTATTTTCCATTAAAAATGTCAATTTTTTACCCAAATTCATATTTTGGAGTGTGTGATTTCTATTTTTTTCATTGAAAATATTTTCTAACTTTTGAAAATTTGTCTAGTTTTCTTGTTTTAAAGGAATCATTTTCTTCTTTATGAAATATTTTTCATGTCAATCAAACACACTCTTTAACATAATTCAAGATTTGTTGGGATTTAAGACATAAATTTTGTACAAGGAATAGGGGTGTTTTCGNTGAGAAAAACGCATTGGAACAATACTTGACGTGACAAGAGTGAGCCCGATATCTGTTGATTCATTTTTCAGGGTCAACAGAAAATATTTTCTAACTTTTGAAAATTTTTCCACTTTTCTTGTTTTAAAGGAATCATTTTCTTCTTTATGAAATATTTTTCATGTCAATCAAACACACTCTTTAACATAATTCAAGATTTGTTGGGATTTAAGACATAAATTTTGTACAAGGAATAGGGGTGTTTTCGTCATTTAATTTAAAATGCCATCGGAATATATATCAACTCCTAGGGGCATATTTTCTAACTTATAAAAAATTGGCCTGAATGCAAATCTTACAATTTTTGGCCATTTTTCAGAATGGGGTGTCAAAATTAAACATTTCCCGGATATTCCTCTTCTTTAAATGGGGATTAAAGGGGAGTTCAAGGTATGACTAAAAGTACCAACATACTTTCCATATATCTAACAGTAAACCTCCATTTTCATTGAGAATTAAATCGTGTCAATTATAAATAAACTCAACATCTGTATAAAAATGACCATCCGTATAATCATTACAAGCTGGAGGCAAAAAATGGGCAGAACGCACTGTCAGTCTTCAACACATTTAAAGAACAAGCTTCTAAAGATTATATGGTAGCGTGACCTAGAACTTGCTTACCAGCGGCCATTACTAGGAAATGTCAGGCCTAAAAAGGGCTGACCCGATGAGCCAATCTCAACAATATCTCTGGAACATATCGTCTTCTAGGAGGAGCCATTGCATCCCTAGCAAGAGCTTCTTTGTCATCAGCATGTATGAAGGCTACCACGTAGTCAAAAAGCTCGTCTTTACCACCTCGTAGAGGATCCTGCATTTTGAGACAAACATTAAGTTCCAAGGTTGATGAACTGATCAGGCTGATTAACATTCACTTAAAACTCAACCCTCGTCAGTCCTACGCCAATCTTGAATCAGAACGAGTTGCATCTCATTGTAAGTAATTACCTCTCTACTTCTCTAGCAAATCAGTTGAGTTATTTATCAATCTGCTGCTAGCTTTAGAAAGGGTGGGAAATGGATAATTCTAAACTGATAAATTACAATCTGCAGTAGTAATTGTAAAATCTATTGCAACTACATATGCCATTAGATGAAAAAACGGAATACACATCATGCTTACTTGAAGGAATAGATCTGTATGAGTTTTCCCATCATATAAAATAAGATCTGCTCGAGCCCCCCTCATTTGGAGTGTATTCACAAATGCTTTACTGAAAATAACAAACAAGTTAAAATAAAGGTTTACATCGTGCATGCATTTTCTTTTGCCAGATACAAGAAATCATATATTACAAAATAGAGAATTCTAAAAAAAATTTAGCTAGTGTTTGGCCCCCATTTTTTTAGAAGAAGTTGTTTTTGAATAGTGATTGATGGGAAAATGTGTGGTGGATAAGTGATGAAAAGTTTTAGATTTGGATGTAATATTATTTTAT
>CAIGRK010309427.1:2500-26938 GCA_903798315.1 Fraxinus greggii | reverse complement strand
CATTAAAGCGGTACGTGAGCTGGAATGCTTGCTTGAATATAGCTACTCCCATTAAACATTAAAAGGCATTTTTCACTCGTTTACGGTATGGCTACAAACCGAATGAAGAAGTCGGAAGCAGTTCATCGCCTGTGGGAGCTTGCTGATAGTGAGGAAGCCATAATCCATCTATCGGATTGCCTATTTTTCTATCTATCTGGTGAAGAGAGAATGGAAGAGACTCTCAATAGGGCAAGCACCCAATACCTCGTCGAGTCCAAAGCTCCAGCTCAAGCAGTTCAGTCCAAAAAAGAGATGTCTGCCTTCGTTCTCGCTCAAGCTAAAGCTCAGTCTGCTAGCTCAAGTCGCAAGTCAAGTAGTGGAGATCCAGTGACAGACAGAAAGGAGAGTTAGACTGGAATGCAAGAATGAATCTCAAAAAGGTCTGCTCCCGCAGTCAGGATTGCGACTTTGTAGGTTTCCAATAAAAGGTATACGTAAAAATATGATTTGCTTTACTGCTTTACCCGGACCATACCCCTATGTATTCTACTCGTATCGTAGCATGAGACCCCCTCGGAAGTAGTTGAAGATCGAAATAAAAAATCCCGGGCTAATTGATTTTTTAACTCTATCTGTCAATGGGGAGATCCGATGACGGACTCCATGGATCGAGCGTTTTCCTTTCTCCTACTGAACAAGTGGGGTGGTTGGGCTCACATTGAACACTGCGGATCGCTTAGCATCGGGGTGATTTACTTCACTGACAAAGACACAGAGGGTGGTCGGCATCAGCGATCTCATCGTTCGAGTCCCCGGCTCGAAAGACCTTATTATGATTAGCGAAGTCCTTTCCAACTCCGTCGAATGGTTTCACTCCTCTTTTCCCCCTTCTGTCAGTTCCTTGTCAGTCAGTCGACTCCCGTCCCTCAAAAGGATTGTCGAACTTCACGTTCATCTAGGTCGAGGAAGGTTAGACATTCAGTTCGATGAGGGCAGGTTCCTACACATTAATTTGAATTGATTGGGAAAGCTGGTTCCGTAGCATTAGAAACTTAAGTATCCGGAAAGAAGGAGGAATGAGGATGTGGAAAAGAAGAGACGGTCTTAGACCTTATCTTAGCTGTTTAAATAAAGCAGCGGCTAGGTCTCTGTCCCCGGATTCACTGATTCAAGGGTTTTAGATGGGAGAAGAGTTTGAACGGGCGAGTGACTTTAGGGTTCCACTGGTTCCAAAGGCTAAAAGCCGGAGTAGTTGATCCAGTAGTTCTAAATATAGATAGAAGAATCCCGAATGAACAACCATCCACAAATGTCAATTCTTCATTCAAGGAAGAAAGTGCAACAATCCTTTCCTTTGACACTGGTCCCGTAAACGAGTGAAAAATGCCTTGTACAGTTTCCCTTTTCCCTTTCAGCCAGTCCAAGAGTTCAGTTCACTCGAAAGCGGGTAGCCATTAAGGAAAGCGTCTGTTGGATATTTGGTTTGAACCGGTTGCCCCACCCCTTATAGCCTTATAGTAAGTACTGGTGAGAGGGAAAGAGCGCTCCTGCCCTTTACCCAAACAGTACAAGAATGGCAATCCACCTATTGGTGTGCTGCTGCCCTCAACCGACCTGATCGTCCCAATCCGGTTGTCCTTACTAAGAACAGATCCACAATCTCTTATCTTCTTATCTAATGAATATGAATTTGCTATAGTTTTTTCCTTTGCCTAGCTTCCCATTGCTAGAACTTCCAGCGCTAAGGTGGTTGGTGTGGTAAGGCAAGCAACTCCTCTTTCCGAAGAAGAGTGCCTGCCCGAGCTATCTTAAAGTAAAGCTCTCTAGGTTAGCTATAGGTAAAGTTCTCCCAGAGCCGGAGACACAAGCCGCTACTCCTTCAGAAACCGGGAATCCGTAAGGACCTAAAGTTTTTCGTCGGATGAGACCGAGAACCGAACGATGTCTATCAAAGAAAAGAGCGAGAGGGACTGACTAGACGGCTGTCAACCAGCTCTAAAGGTTGCAAAGCCTTTAGAGTACCCCTGAACGGAAGGAAAGAAAGAGAAATAGAACTCTATCCTAGCTACCGGGGAAGGGAGAGGAGAACAGAGGTAACCATCAAACTATAGAACCTCACCTCAAACAAAGGCCCTCGGAAGAGCCTGAAGTAGAGAAAGCTACAATAAGAGAATACCTGCCAAAAGCTTCACCTCGGTAAACCTTTGGAATACAGATCGTCGAGCCGCCGACAACTCCCAGGGTTCACTAAAACAGGAGGTACTCCGCGAAAGACTATTGACTGACCTGTCGAGCTGATCCGACACCAAGTGGGCCGCACCTCTGAGGACTCAATATGAAAGAGAAAGGTGTTCCTTTAACCCCGAAAGTAGTCCGGTTTCTCACCGGTCGCAGAAACTCTTTTAAGAAAAAGGCTTCCCTAAATTTTCGTGGCATCCGGATCGGGATACGGCCCTGCCCTAGCGGCCGCGACTGGGTGGCCCCTTTGTTTCGGGGCACCGCCGTTGTCACGGAGCATGGGAAGGACGCGCGGCGATTACCCCGAAGACTTTCGCTTGCCTTGCTTGGAGGCTCACGCAGCACAACCGGCGAGCAGAGCCAAGCCCAACCATTACAGTCAGGAGACGCGCGGGCGTGACGTCCTGGAAGCTAACGTGTAAAGCATAGCGTTTTTCGCATATCACTTATCCCGGTCACCCCTTCCCTTCCATCCAGAGAACGTAAGTTCAAAGCCTAATTCTTTCCTTTTCTGCTTATTCACATCTTATTCACCTCCTCACTCGAATAACACAAAAGCCTTCGAACTTACAGCCACTACCCCTAAACATCTTTCTATGACACCCTGCCCGACATCGTCACGAGTAAGCCTCCCTTTCTTTTATGTTTTTCAATCGCGTTTGATGATTGTTTATTGTGAATCCGTTCGACATATATGCCTTAACTCGGGCCTCAAAAAAGCAGAGAAATTCAGAAGTGACGTCCAAGCCCGTGGCTCTGTAAGACCTCCACGCAAGCCCTCGGTCACCGAGCCGACCTCGTCCGTTCGGAAGGACACCACCCCGGCCAGCCTTCTCTACCCCCGCTACCACAAAGATCACTGCCCAGCCACCGCTGGAGGGTACCAACTGAGCAAAATGGAGAAAATTCGGTTGAGGACCCGGGAGATAAGGGAAAGAAGAGAGAAGAAAAGGGAAGGTTCTCTAGATCTAGAAGATTTGCTTGGAGCTGTTCACTTTCACTTGGTCGCCTGGTATCTTGAAACCTCTTTGCTTGCGGGGGCAGGAGTGGAAACGTCTGAGAGAGCGCTTCGCGAAAGAATCGTGTGGCGCGGTGAAAGGTTTCCCGTTGGGGTTTCCGACCCTCCTGGTCTCCACCTACTTGTGGAAGAGGTGGGATTCCTTGATATTAAGGTGTCAAGGCAGTCGAAGAAGGCCACAAGTGGAAGCAACCGATGCTTTGATCATGACTCCTTGCTGCCAGTCCGTGCTTGCTGTCATGCTGGCAAAAGCAGGGGTTTCGGTCAGTTTTACCTACTATTGGATTTGAACCAATGACTCTCGCCGTATGAAAGCGATACTCTAACCGCTGAGTCAAGTAGGTCAAGCTGAGTCAAGTCAGAGAAAATAGACCCCTATAAGAGAAAGCGTTATCACTATACGAAATGAAGCAGCGGCTAGCACGCTAAGCTAAGATCAACCACTTGGAGAACGCGGAGCCTTTCTTTCTCGGTCGTCTGTCTTAATAAGTGGATTCCGATTCATGCGGTCGTTCTCTGCTGCATTGGTCTTTTCACTCCCCACTCGCCACCATAACAAAATGTTTCCACTATATCTCAGGAGTAGTCAAAGGAAGTACGGCGGGTCCAAGTAGGAAAAAATTCACTAAGAAGTAGGGCATACAACAATGGATCAATTCATTCAACAAAATCCGTTCGGATCAGACCAGGATGAATGGGATTGGTCTGAACTCTCGCTCGGATGGTTGACTCCCGCCGCCGACAGATGCCCCATGCCACCTTTCGTGAACAGCTATGCCCGAGAATGAATGAATTGTGATATAGCGCCGAATAAGCCACTGCTCTATTCCCGACTCGAAATCCATAAAAGACTTTAAGGGAGAGAAAAGAGGGGCCCTATACCATAATCCTGCTGCCTCGGGACGACTGCACGTTACATCATAGCAGCACGACCAAATAGAGGAAGCAAGCAGCCCCTTGTATAGGTTGGGCGCTAGCGCTTTATATTAGACTAATATAATATTAATTAAGGGCTTTTCCCTTATTATATTAGTAAAGTTGCTCGAGGCCGGAAAATTTTAATACAATCTAGAAGATCTGGTCGAATGGTAGAAGAATCTATGGGTTCGTTAGGAATCGATAGTCGTTGTCTGGACATACGAGTCACAGCCGGCCGGGAAGAGGAGAGATCAACGACGAAGCTACTAGCTACTAGTTGGAAAGGAAAGGACAAGACCACCTTTCATATATTTCTACAGAATTGAATAGCGAACGAAAGACCAGGAGATTGGATCTAGAAAGCACTTCCAGCAGGGTTGACGGCTGTGTTGTGTGGCCCTCATTCAGCTGGAAGTAGGAAATCAATCCCGGCACGACCGATGACTTAGTCTCCTTCTACGCTTCGACTCAACCACCTACCTAACTTCTTAGAAAAGATCCGATAGATAGCAGCTACCTAAGGCGCTTAGGCGCCCTTCACCAATCACGGTCTTTCATCTAGTAAGTCCTAGTACTATGTTCTCCAAGCTTGACTATAATAGAATAGGCAGGCCTTTTAGAGAACAGTAGAATGTTGGGTTAGCTCTGCCTTGTTGTGATAGGGGGCTGAGGGGTGACCGATCCGGTCAGTCAAAAAAGAGGTTAACAAAAAAAGGTGTGTCTGGTCTGGTGTAGCTAATGTGACTTTCTCGATCTATAGTTCCTCTTTCTTTCTCTCTCCTATTGACATAGCAAAGTATGGTTCTATTGAGCGTGATACCCGCCCTCTACAAAGTGGTTTTTGAAAAGGTCTTTAAACGACTCTTCGTCTCAAGTTCCAAAACGTTTAATGAATGGCTGCCTACCACCCATGAAAAGAAAGACTACATAGGGCCCTCTCAGCCCGCCCTGGTTCAAATACTATTCTTTTTCACTTTATCCTACCCCGCTCACTGCCCTTCAGGCTTAAAAGCCTTTTCGTTGTCACCACTTACCGTTATCTATATGGCGATATTTCTAGCTTTCATTAAGGCTTCGAAGCCCCTATACACAAACTAGACTATAGAGGTTGCCACCTTCAGGACGATAAAGGTTGCATCTTCAAGTCCTCGTGCCGAAAGTACGAGATTCACTTGAGTGTTCCATAGGGGAAAAAGGCCGAAAAGGAAGAAGGGGCCTAGCTTGCTTTAGGTCTTTCCCTTCCCCCGATGTGGAATAGTTTTTCCCGAGTCCGGTCCTATAAGAATAGTTCTGACGACATCAACTCATGGTACATCAAAATCAGGCCTAGCCTAAAAGACCCGCTTTCCAATAAGAACTTCCTTTTAGATCCTTTATGGTAGTAATGTAGGCGGCGTGTATTCTAATAAAAGAATAAGGGAAATGGTTCTGCCATTACGGATAAGAAGAAGGTGGATGGAATGAAGGACAAGAATCAACAACCGATATTACCATAGATCCGCCAAGATCCTGCTTTCTAGTCTCTCTTTCAGCCTCGCCTCGGGGAATAACAATTACCCTTTCCCCTTGCACGGTCCCTCATCACTTACGAGATTTTTTGCTTCTCTCTTCTTGCTACTCGTCTGAATCCCACCTTGTGGCATCAACGTTTAGCTCATTTATTTAAACTCTCATACTTTATCTGTTTTCTTGAAGAAGAAATTGCTTGTCTGTAATTCATCTTCGTGATCATGGCATTGTACATTGTCTTTCTTGTCCTCACACTCCCAATGCAAACGAGAAAGTTTTCTAGTTATCTATGTGAGGATATTGACAAATGTAAAAGAAAAATGTGGGGGGAAGAGGACTCAAACAAAAAAGTACATGCAGTCGCCTGGGACAAAGTTTGCAAGCCTAAGTGCAATGGGGGGCTTGGCATCATAGAGACTGAACAAAATAAGCAGATCTCCCAGCTGGAGAGCTATCAAAGAACCACAGGCTTTATGGGCGCAAGTCTTACATAGCAAGTATCTCAATAATGGGGGATCTGCACCAAAGAGCAACTCATCATATATATGGCACAGCATTAAAAAGGGAAATTAAGTGCTCAAGTTAGGTTAAAATGGAGACTTGGGAAGGGGCATAGAATGATTTTGACTTACGAGTAACAGGCTCTGAAAGAGGTTCATCAACTACGGAGGATCAATTAGCATTACCTCACCCGAAATTGGCACATGAGCACTCGAAACCGCCTCTCTTTTTGTCCCGAAACCTTAGACGAGCGACTATGCTTAAACGGGTATGCTGCTTTGCCATGGGTTGATTTCAGCTGCTCTTTTGGGGAGGACAAGTAGTTTGACTTTAGTACTCAATTTGAGACTTCATAGGCTACTTGGCGGTAGTAGGCCCAGGTCCATCATTGGCTGGTAGTCTTCACCGGCATCTCCTCTGGAGAGTTTGGTATGTATTTGAAATCCTAACCACAAGAGGAAGACCAGTAGAAGGAAAACTTCCTATCAGAAGCACGAGTGGAACGGGTAAAAGTTCTACGGTGAAGAGCCCGCTCAAAGCGACCTTATTAAAGATAAGATTCGGGACATCAAAGCCGATGCGATGGTAATCTCGTCCTTAGTTGCCGAATCTAATGGAGGTTTCAATCCGACGGATTAACCGTAATTGGCAGGTAAAAGGAGGCCTCGACGGAGATGATGGATGGGAACTACTACTCTGACTATAGTTGCGATCTCTAAGCGGGATTTTCAGTCATCTATCCTTTTTCTTTCCCTAGCGAGTGAAGTGCCCCATAAGCTATAAGGGCGAGCTATATGTATAAATTCCGTGAGCAGCGATTGAACTGAACCTTCCAAGTGCATCCAGCAGGAATCGAACCTACGAATTTTCCCGGTTGGGCGCTTTACCCATTCAGCCATGGATGCAAAGAGACTCAGCGAGTGAACTAGGTTTTGGTATTCCTTCTCGAGCTTCTATTTCTTCCGTTAAAGGAGATTCGAGAAAAGATGGAATAGGAAGACGTGTTTCCAGAACGAACAAGATACGGGTTGATAAGGGGGAGTTAGCAAAGTTAGACAAGATTGGAATGGGCATAGGAACATGTATTGATGTACCAGAGCGGCTAATGCTCCCAGGTTGATGCGACGTATTCCACCAGTTGACTGAAGACTTGATTATTGGTATATCGATCGGTCCAGCACGGATTGAAATAGGAGCCGGTTCGACAGAAAGCTTTTGAAAACACAGTGCACCCAGGTAAATAAGGAACGAGATGAATACAGAGGTTAAACGAGCATCCCACACCCAAAAGGTGCCCCACATAGGTCTTCCCCGAAACCCCCCAGTAACTAAGGTAAACAACGTAGAAAAAGCACCCATTTCTGTACCGGTTCCGGAAGAGCGAAGAAAAAGGGGATGTTTTGTTAATAGGAACAAGAAAGTGTTTATAGCCGTGGCGATATAAACAAGAATACTCATCCGAGCCGCAGGAACATGTACATACAGAATACGAGAATTTCCACCTTGTTGAAGATCTAGTGGTGCTACCCGAAGACTTAAATGAATAGCCATCGCTGTTAAGAACAACCGAGATCCAATGAGAATTTGCGCGTAGCTTCTGGTCTTTGACATCAAAAAAGAAGGTTGTAATAACGAAACGGACATGTGAGAATTTGGTCCTAGCTAGTGGAACAAGAAAGACATGGATCTATATTAAATACGCAATCAAAGGATTTCTCCCCCAAAAATCGAAGAATTCCCCTTGCTTTCTTTTCGCTCCGCTCGTGCGTGGCACTCCTTGCTCGCGGAGCGACATACCGAAAAAAAGAAAAGTACAAGCAACTACTACATCAAGAACCTCTATTCCTGACGTGAACGGCCGCGATCCCTTCCCTCCTTGACATATTCCAATTTTGTCTATTCAATTCGTACATCCAATAGCTATTTTTTTTTCTTAATAAATTCCATATGAAAGCATTCATTCCCTTACTTAGGGAATCGTTGTAATGGTTCCTTACCCTTCAACTTAGAATGGAGATCATTGAGTTGATATCTCATTTGGGAGTTCTCTCTTTCGAGAGCCCGCACGCGAGACACTTCCTCATCCATTTCTGCCTGAACAGAGGCCCATGCCTGTTTGCGAGCCTGATCCTGTTCTTTTACCCAGTTGATGTGACGGTCTGCTTCGTCCAGCACTGCCATGATTTGTGCTCTTCCCTCCATGAGTCTTCTATGGAGTTCGGCGTTCGTCTGGCGTAGACGAACATTCTCGTCTTCTAGTGCCCGTGGGTCCGCCGGGGGGGCAGACTCCGGCTCAGCAGGAGGGACATTTAGATCAAAAGAAAAGGCGGCCGTCTCGAAGAGCTAGCACCACTTCCACCGTCTCCGACGGAAAGAGGAAGCTTTGTGCCCGAAGTACCTTCACCGGAAGGCATCATCTTCAAAATAAGGGAAGGTTCTCCGGTCAGCACCCAAAAAGCAAAAGCGATCGCTAAGGTAAGACTCCCGTGGCAGCCGAAAAAGAAAAATAGGGCGCGCCCCCCTACACGGAGCCCCACTTTTGAAAGGACGGAAATGAAAAAGTTGAGAACGTCAACTTGTAGACAAATAAGATAAAAAAACAAAACGATCGTGGCGAGGAATAGGAAAGGAATGGACCATCGTTGGAAAATATGGGAAAGATGAGGATATAACGGTCGAAGGATATTCATATTAGGTTGGATTTTTGTTCATTCGCTCTGCTCGCAGAGCGGCATACCGAAAGGGGAGAAGAAGAATCGGACTTCCATAGCTGTGTTAGTGCCTGATCATCTTTCTTTTACACAAATTACCGGATCACATCTTTCCTATGCCGTTGCTGGGTCAGCTCTCTCCTATCTCATGTTGCTATTTTAGCTGTCATTTCCGTTATGTTACATATTTTTTTTTTCTTTGACCCGGGCAAGGGAAAGGCAGAAAGGTTAGTTCTTCGATGACCCTTGGCATGGCATAGTTAAGATTGAACGAAGAGGGGAGTAGCGGACCTACGGAGACTTTCTTCTAATCCCAACTCACCCAATGAAGAAAGAAAGCACTCATACTGATAACATTAATCCATGCATTGACCGGGTTAGACTAATCCGACGGATGAATGCCCTGATCACCGCTAAAGCCCTCGACTGGCACAGGACAGGCCAATAGAGATGGCAGCTCAACCGGAAACCCTTACGGTGAGGCAGAGACAGACATCTATCTCGATTCCTCTGTTTGACCATTCCCATCTTGCTTTTGAGACCGATCACTAGACCTCTCAAGCATTGTAGTTGCATCACATACGAAATAAGTGCCGACCCGCGCAAGTGAACGAGGAAGCTTATCATTCCGCCGTCGGTCAGTTATTCAGCTAGGCAGGGTATCAACGGTCTAACTACGAAATCTTGATTGCAACGCCCGGACTTTCATCCCACACTATTTCTTCTTTCGTTTCAAGACCTAATAATATAATAATAAGGGAAGCTTTAGCTTACTTCGAAAGCTTTTCAAAAAAAATAAGGCAGACCCGGTAACATTAGAGTTGATAAAGCGCGTGCCACACTATGACATCCAATAGCAGAGACAGAAATCAAGCTTGCATCTCCGTCTTGGCGCTACGCTCCTTCTTATCTTTCTCCTACAAGCCAATCGTGCAATCTAGCTCTACTTTACTACTATAATATAGTTTTGAAAGATCACAAACAGTCAAACCAGCTACCTTTTGAGAGATACTCAATCCGTTACCATGACTGATAGGATGATCAAGCAAGGATGAAAAGCTACATGTTCCGCTTCTCCTGTTAGTTAGAGAGGAGCAGAGACCGCCCTATCTTGTTGGTTCTTTTTCTTCGCTAAAGCCCTTAACCATGAAAGTCAGTCAATGTTGGCTTCCTCGATTACACAGTTGACCACACGCATTCAACGGTAGGGAGTAACGCCTTCTGTTTACAATTTAGAACGTACATTGCAGAGATACTCATCGAGTGGACCATACCAAGGTGCGTAGCGACCTTCTTTGCTTTTCTGATCTCATTGTGGACATGTAGAGATAGGCACCTTATCTATGCAATAACGATCTCACTCTTCAAGACAGATTCGTGAAAGGTCAATTTCGAGGGCTTTAGCGATGGAGTTTTGCCAGCGAGATCAAACAATTTTAGATAGAAAGATCTTCCTTAAGTAAATAAGTAAAAGAGGGCAAGTCAATTTTACAAATGGGTAGCACGAAAAGTCTCATGATTGGAACGATCGGTCACGTAGGGAGGAGCTCCCTCACTCTGATCGATCCATGGAAGTTGCGGGTCGAGGTGAATGAAAGAGACAAAAGACAGGACCAAGCTATAGGGATGTTTCAACCCGTCTTGCTTGAAGCTTTGCTCCATATCTAGGTAGGAGAAGGAAACAAGACATTACATTGATTGTCTGGTCCAGGTCGATCAATGGTTGTGCTTGACTCTGTATCAGGCAACAAGAGGAACGAGTATGATGGACATCTTGCTGGAAGCTCTGTTCCTAGCACCAAACAAGCCAAACCGAACCATATCGAGAGGGAGGAGAAGAGAGATATAGGGATTGAGGACGCGGATCGGAATGCTATTTTTCTGTTTGTGGATCAATTGGGTCAGCTAGTCAACAAGGAGAAGGGCTTTAGCGCAAGTACGGGATGTTCCAATCGATACTTGTTTGAAGCCTTTGTCCGTCAAACATAAGAGAGATATTTGATTGCCATGGAAGGTTGCACTCGAAAGCCCTATTCCACCTATCTCAAATTGCTTTATTAATGCAAATTCTCTTCTTCTGTCTGTCTAACGCCCATGCTTTCCCCTCCGGAAAGGTTCTTCCCCTTTCTACAAAGCCTACTCCGTTGCATTCCCTTTCCACTGTCTAGTTCCGATTTGCCTTCACCCCATGGTTCTCCCATTTTGGGCACAGGGTCCCTCGGGTATTTTCACCCTCTTCGACTTGCAACTTGAACACTTTCTTTAAGCGGTACTGCCACTGAGACTTTCAATTTCATTTTCTTCTTTTTTTGTTTGTATAGCGAAGATAAAGATACAAAGGTGGATTGGTGCGTTTTCATGCTTAGGTGTCTGTCGTTCTCGGTGTGCTCAATTCGGATTGAGAGGAAGGTAAGTCCTGATCTAATATATGAAATTTTTAGTAATATGAGTTTGACTTCCACCCGTCAAGACAAGGAAAAATGCTCTAAGGCGACTTTAAACTTTAAGGGTTCGCTCATGAAAAACCAGATTAGAGGCAATGTGAGTTGCTGCTTAATTATCAAAGAATATTCTCATAGGATGAGAGACCTCAACTCCAAGCTCACTTAGTAAGGTTTGAAGCCAAATACGCTCACAAGCCATTGCTCTATACTCTTCTTCTGCATTCGACCGTGCGACAACTGTTTGCTTCTTACTCTTCCCCGTCACAAGATTTCCACCTAAAAGAAAATGTGCAGTATCCAGTCGTAGACCTCCTATCTGTCTGTCGGCGAGCCGGCCCAATCCGCATCTTCATAGGCAGAAACAAGAGGATGTCAAAGGTATATCAAATACCTTTTCTTTCCAGGAGACACTTAAGATACCGAAGCATTTCTTCGAGATGTGGGCGTAGCATAAAAATCCAAAGGCCCGGAGAGAAAAAGAAGCTAGTGGAGCACCATGTAGGATTTCATAAGGGAGACCTGTGATTTAGAAGTAGTGTAGGTTGGTTATTGATAACAAACAATAACGCCGTATGAAAAGCTTCTTGTCCAAAGATACATGGGAACCGCAGAATGAAAAAGCATAGAAAGGCCCAGCCCTCCTTTATTCTAGTCCAGTTGGAGAGGGAAAAGTCCCATCCGTTCCCGAAGTCGCAGAGAAATGGAAGGCTTAAATACCAAACGGAGGCATGATCCACTAAAAAATGGGTAAGCCCGGTGGTTCAAGTCGAGCCTAGCCAACAACGAACATCAGCTTCTAGGGATAGTAGGAGCTCCAGTTGCTCCAACCATTATAGTGAACCGGTCGAGGCCAGCAGCTATGAATACCCTGTGCCGGTTGTGCGAAGGCAGCAGATCGGGATCGAAGAGGAGTTGTTTAGCAGAGGTATGAGCCCGACATCCCATTATCCTCCTTTTCGGAGTCCAGCATCCGATCCTTTATTGGAAAGACCTCACTAATCCATCATCTAGCTAACTGAACCGGATAACTTTCCGGCTTAACATTCAACTCAGCGAAATCAAGATATTTGAGGGTGACCTCTCTCTACTATACTTGGCTCTGGATGGCAAACGAACTAATCCCCCCTAACCCCCCTCCGCCGAAACTTAACACACCACCTGTGTACGGGCTGCTAGTCTAACCTGAAATGACCACAACTACACCACTCTGCTAAAATTACACTATCATCATACGAACGCCCGAAAGAGGGCTGCTGGAAAAGAGCAGTTTTTTCAAGTCAAAGAACACGAACCCACCAAGCAACGGAACGTTGTGCGGTAGGTAGAGGCAGAAGTCGATAAGCTCATAAAAGTGTTCTCAATTTCGAGGATACTAAAAAGATATAAAATTCCGCCCGGAACAAAGTGAGTTCTGAAAGAGGCTTCTTCAACTTCAACTGAACAATATGGCTTTCTTCCACGGTATGGTTTTAGCCCATTTGATCAAGCCCAGCTGCTAACCGCATTCTCCCCCGATCATAAGAGAAGAAACTCTATCAAAGGCAGGCGTATCCACGAAGACCACAATCATCGTTTGCTCGCAAAAAAAAAGAGCCGGGAAAAACGCTTTATAGGCCAATCCTCAAAAAGAATCATCTTATTGGATCAAGGGTAATTTTCTTAAGCCATCCGTCTTAAGCGCGCAACAAGCAATCTCACTCGCTCCTGTAGGGGGGAAGGGCCGGGACTCAAGTGGGGTTGGAGAGCTGCTGCCCTGCCTTTCTCTAGTTGGTAATTTGAATATACCAAGGGTTTAGGGGCAAATAGTTTTTTGAAAGTGGTGCATGTAATGTACTAGTACTAGTTAGTAAATGAAATGGATATCAATCGCAGTGACCCATCAGATAGAAGACAAAGAATTCCAGTATGTGCCGTGCTTTGTCAGTTCTAAAAGCAGGTGGAAGACCTCCCCTTCCAAGATGTTTTCACCGATGGAGGGGCATTGCATCCATTTTCTTCAGAGATGCCACAAGTGCCACAACTCCTTCTGATTCAATTGCAAGTGGTGGATAGCTTAATAGTAAAAAAAAGGAGGAAGGAAGCCAGGGAGCAGCACTAGTCTTTCTTGGTGTGATCGAATGAGCTGTTTTGCTTTCAAATAGGTTCGTTGAAGTCAGTTAATCAGACTAGGTCTTCTTTGCAATCATAGGCTCTGGGACAGATGACTTTACTTTCTGGTGAGTTCATTGCCGGTGTTACAGATAAAGTAACTATAAAATCATCCCCTGTTGTCAAAGTAAGCGGTGCTAGTTCTGTTACAGAAGGGCTTGATAAATAAGAATCGGTTGTCCTATAATCTGGTGCTTGAGAATCGGCTGTTAAAGAATCTGACTCCCTCATTAATCTTCCTCGAGAAATTACTTTTGAATCGACATCGGATATATATTTTCAAACAACTCCTAGATCTCCTCAATAGGAACTGAACAGAACAGTGAAGGGGTGATCCAAGAGTGGAGTGGGCTCGGGCGGAACAGCGTAGCCGGAGAGGGAGAACCAATAGCGAACCAGGAATCAAATATTGGAAGGAGGTTTTTCGGTTCTTCCACGATTCTCCGCCATCGGTAAATCGATGCTTAGGGCTAAGTGGTACCATCCGAGTCCAGTTCTTTCTGGGTTGGGAGGAGCTGGAGGAGCCGATGCATCTTTCTAGAAATCCCTCAATCGAGACCTTGCCTTCTCTTCCCGCATTCATTCCCTTTCCGTTCGGTGCAATGGTTTGGAATTTAAAACCACCGAAATGGGGCATGAGCTGACCAAACCACGGTGCTTGGTGTCCCCAGAGCCACCTCCGAATGAGAAGATAAACTAGACTCTGTATAGCAACCGATAGCAACTGTAGAACGAAGCTAGCTTGGTTGATCAACAAGACAATAGAGAAGCTAGAACATGCTAAGCTCGCGCCGCAATAACCCCACTGCACACCCCAATGAGTTCAGCTTCTCGGTCTAATGCTAATGTTGACCTTTCATAACGATACTACTAAGAGTCTCTAAGTAAGTGGGCGTTAAGCGCGGTTCGTTCATTCTTTTTTACATTTTGGTGTGTGTATAGTAGGACTTGGGATGAGCACTTAGAGCACTTGGAAATGTATGTATTGGAGGTCTTGCAACAATAAAGTGTCTATGCTAAGAAATCGTTGTGTGAGTTTGGCATGAGCGAAAATCTTTATATTGGTCGACTAGTGTTTAATGGTTCAGTCTTGATTATGATGATCAAGATTAAGGCGATGCGTCAGTGTCCCGTTCCACGGACCCCCTTACACTATTTTGGGATTTTATGGGCTTATGCAGTTATTTCTGGACTAAAGATTCATCAGAGGTTTGTTGGCCCGATCTCACAAAGGGGCTTTTACATGGCCTTATCTCAGTGGGGCAGCAGGCATTTGAGAAGTTAAAACAGGTGATTACTTCGGAATAGGTTTTGACTTTTCCAGAAAAGTATATTCTTTTGATTGAGTGTGCAGCATCAGGGATAGGGGTTGGTGCAGTCCTTATGCCGAGAGGGAGACCTTTAGCATTGGAGAGTCGCAAACTGGCGGGAAAGATGGAGATCTTAATACCAACCGCCTGCTAAGTAAGTGCCTTCTCTTCTAACTGATATCACATTTAAGGCAATGCCATCTATCGCCTTAAAGTTTCTGGCGAAAGCATTCCGTAAAGGGTGAGAAGAATGCGCAGTTAGAAAGGTAACTATCATCTCAGATTCGAAGAGGGGAAGGGCCATTTCGCCTATTTCAACAGAATCCGATTCGAGAGCGGATAGAGCAACTGTCCAATTTCGCTCGCGGGTAAATGATGGGCTCTTAGTGGGCAATCCCCTGTTCTCTTTGCTGTTGCTTGAGAATCCGCAGAAGGGCTTAGACGAGACCTAGCATCTCTCAGCTCAGATTCGGCATATCCGGTCTTAGCAGCAAATCCTTCCTCCGAAGATGGACAGCATCCGCTCTTTGACACATCGTATCCCGTAATGGGCATGGTATCCCAATAGTCAAAGCAGAGAGAAAGAGAAGAGTTAGAACAAGAAGGATTAGTTAGCACTACCCCGGATCCATATGCATAGTAAAATAAGAGGGTAGACAGAGGTGCAACCTTATTGGCTTAAGCATCCGATTTTTTCCATGAGGAGGAAGAATACCGGGTTATCGAATCCCCTGCATGTGAGGGTAGGCTTGATGCCAAAAAGAATCCCGAGGACAAAAGTCAATCAGAATAGGCTTTGAGGGAGACGGAAGGAAGCCCTCCGTAAATCCAAGCCAGATATAAAATGGTAAGGGTAGTTTACCTCCAGGCGAGTAGGCCACAATAACATGACGATACCATTCCTAGTGGAATTAGAAATGGGAAAGAAGTTCCTTCCTCCCCTTCCTCGGGCATTAAGCCTGGGGGCAATCAGTCTTACCGGAATTCCTTCCTCCAACAAGCTCTTTCAAGTCTTTGTCTTTGAGCTAAGCCTTCCCGCTTTTCTTTCTTCTGTGCCGTCATTTTTTAGCCATCTTTACCTACGTGGGTCACGCGGGTACTCTTCATGTTCCCTCTGTAGCTCCTGTCTCTCCGATAGGAGAGGAGGCTTAGACCGAACGGGAGTCCCGCCAGTATTCTTTTTTTGCCTTAAAGTTTCAGATGAGCGGCAAGATCGAGGACTTTCATCTCCGTAATCTACCACTTGGAACAGATCGAAGCTACAGTATTCCCTCTATTTGATATCTTACAAGTGGATGGCGATGCTGCTCATTTAGCTCAGCTCATTGTGATGACCAAAGGGAAGCCAGAAGGTAAAAGTCTGATACATCAACAGCTCAACTGGGCAAACAGTACTCTCAGAGCTATAGACGCTTGGGGTCCGGACCCATGTGATGATGTCTCTCAGCTGAAGGCTGTTAAAGTTCCACGCCATCGGAATAAATAGACCAATTGAGATCGATAGTGATCTCGACGAGCCTGACGGAACGGAATCCAATCTAAGGAAGACCGAGTCAAACGGAAAAGCTACCTTGAAGTTCCAGGCATCATCCATCCCTATCCTTTTCAGAGGCCCTCTGACCAGAAGCCGGAATCGTCTTCTGCTACAACAAGACAGGGTGACATGGGAATTGAGATAAGGGACGGAGAAGCTTTCTCGCTCCTACCACCCCCCGGGAAAGAGAGAAGAATCAGGCAACTAGCCGCTGGGAATGATAGTGGCGATGTGCAGCAAGCATGTTAATCGTCATCAGATTCCAGTAAATCAGAGTACTCAGATAGTACGGGAAGTGACGAAGAGAGCTTGGCATCAACTACTGTCACCGAGTCAGAAGAAAATTTCCAGCACGGATGATGGAGGAAACAAAGCCATCAATGCTCTTGGGAAATTTGCAAGAGCTGCACCAATGAACCTCTCATTCATATGAAGACAAGTAAGTCTTTCCTTCAGGGTTCTCTCATCGGACGATCTGTCCATGGTCATTGGATGGATTGAATCAGTAGCGGATTTACAAGATGCTGATGTTTATGATGACTGCCTACAATGCGTACATCGCGGGAGGACAGAGTCATACGTACTGATTACACCGGGATTCAATGGATCTTGATCTTATCGAGTTAGTTCTGCCCCCGGCGGGGGTGATAGGGTAATGGCATATAAGCTATTCATATCCTAATAAAGGTCTTAATCTCCAAATTCCGCGTTCTTCCTGTATCATTATCACAATTGCTTCCGCAGCTGCTGGAAGCCAAGTTGGTTACACCCATACCTCCCAGACCAGTATCAGATCCACCTCCCAGGAATCATAATCCTAATACCAGGCGTGAATATCACATGGGAGGAGCAGGCCATTAGACTTCCGACTGCTACGACCTTAAGCATAAGATTCAAGACCTCATTGATCAGAAGCTTTGGAACCCATCCAAGGATGTAATCAGCACCCCACAGAGAGCATTCGCTCCATGGTACCCCATCGCACCTACTAGTGCCAGGCTCCGCTCGCAATTGAAGAACGAAGAAGATTTCCCAGAAGTAGCAATGATAACCGTTGGCAGGCAGAGTCCAGTAAAGCAGAAAGTTCCTCCGGAGATTAAACTGGATCGACCTACTCTACTGTGACATCAGTAGCTCCTCAAATCGACCAAGCATTTTTATTACCTGCTGCAGATTTAGAATTCCCTATCATTGTCTACCAGCACAGTGGGGCCCCTGTTTATCAAGCAATCTATACACCTACCGCTCTCACTCCTCTATTCGAGAGAGGGGCACTGACGCCCGCTGCAAGTTGGGAATTCCCCACCATGCAGCAGAAGTTTCGAGAGAGGTATGAAGCAGGTGACCCAGAGGTCGATCTCCTTGGAGAACCCTCAGGAAAATTCGACTACTATGTCTTGTACTCAAGGAGCAAACCTTCATTCTCCACTACCCCGATGATGACACCTGAACCCTCGTGGTCAGATACCCCAAAATCAGATTCCGTGGCCCGGAAAGATGACAGTTGGGAGGTTATGAACAGGATTACCATGGTCAAGAAGCTCGAGACTATGCTGAACACCATCTCAAGAAAGAGGAAACAAACCGCATTCCCTTTTCCGTCAGTAATTCGAAGATGACTTGTGCCTCTTCCAAGTTCTTACCCCGCCTCCGCGAAATAGACGGGAAGGGTTATAGGTAATAGCCTCTTTTCTTTGGGTTAGAATAAAAGATTTTGTTCAAAAAAAGTGAGAATGGCCCTCTGGTCTGGTGATTTAGGCGGTCTTGATCTGATGTCTCCGCATTTCCCTACCCGTGTGGGATGTAGGTTGTTGAATCCGGGAGGGCTATGAGTTGGTTGGACCGAACTATGTAACCTAAGGAAGGAGGCAAACCAAACCCGAAAAAGCACCTCCCTCCCGGCTAGCCTTGCAAGAGCGGGTGTGCGGGAGAATAGAACTGAGCTTCAAGGCTGCAAGACAGAAGGTTACATAGTTCGTGCAGGAAAGCTTTTTCACCGTCCATTGGGTATTTGTCTCTATCTCGCTCCCCCAACTCATACTTATGATAGGCGGGCTCAATGCCAGATATTTACCTCTGGAGATCCTTCTTTTTGAATTCCCAGTATTCAGTTGTCTTCCTTAGTTCCACCCTTCAATTCATGAAGCAGATCGCCGGTAAGGCGGTTTCTCAAGCATAAAGCGAGAGTTTTCACATCGATCGACAAACAAAACTCCTGATAGAAGCCCGGTTTATTTAGTAGGAAATCAACGCGTTGAAAGATCTTTGATTCTAAAACCTGGGAACAAGTCCAACAAAGCACTTTTCCCTACCAAATTCTATCTATCCCTGCCTGCTTCTTCCCCTTCCTTCCTTACTGGTAGAACTGTTAGACTCGCATCGGCTTATGCTGTTTGTTATCCAGATGAGTTATCCGTTTCACCGAGAGTGAGGCTTTCCCACGGTAATGGAAAGGTCAGCGGAATGCGTAAAGGAATGCGCATCGCTCAACCCCGTTTCATGCTGGAGGAAAGAAAGCCGATATAAACAGCTCCATATTAGCGAATTGCCTCTGACTACTCTTTATATACGCTATTCTTCGAATCTCGAAAGAGGCTACGCCCCTCCTTGCCTAAGAGTTCTTGCTTCAAGTTAACTTGCCTTGCTAATGGTTGGAAGTCTTACTGCTACTGTCCGTCCTAGCTATTGGCTGCCTAGTTGTAGGCTTACTTTCGCTCCTCTACCCGGCAATGAGAATGAAAAACTTGGATTCTCATTCTTTAACTTGCTAACTCGCTTCCTCTCCAATGGCCAATGGAAAGTACGTCCGAGGCCTGAGAACCTCCGAGTTCTGGAGGAGAACCTATAGAAGGGCTTTAGCGTCAGAGTTTAGGAAGATCAGAGCGGACACCGATGGGATAACTTTAACATAAAAATATGCCTCACTTTCCTGAAAGCAGGAAGAACCCAATCCAACGCTCTCTCTCTGCTAGGCTAGGCTGACTTTCATGATTACCTTTTCTTTCTTCTCGGAAAAAGCTCTTTCTCTTGCCGTTGTTGGTGGTTTAGTAAGTCCGTGGGAAGGCAGTGGAAGAGAAAGTAGCTGCGATTGCTTGAGTTCAATCAGTTGAGGTTGGTTTGGTTCAGTCAGGTTTGGCCTTTTTTAAGTCGCCGGCCCAACGCGATAAAGAATAAAGAAGTAGGGCGATCGATCCCACACAGAGTCACTTCTTTAGCGCTTGTTCGGAATGGAATAAGCTCTTCTTGTTCAAATCGACTCGAAAACCTTGGTTTGGTTTTAGCTCTCTTGTGAGTTCAAATCTTTTCTGTGGTGAGGTTGACCTTGCTTGGGTTCGCTTTCCCTTCTGACTATGCTTTCCGGGGTGCTTTTCATAGCTTTACCAGGAAAGAGAAAGAAGATGTGACCAAGAAGGGCTTGAGTTGAAAGAATGGCTCCTGCTGAATCAGCCGAGAGTTCAAGAGATGAGGATGAGGATCCGGATTAACTTCTTGAAGAGGGAATAGCAGGCGAAAGGGCGTTTAGGCTTGCTTTAGGAGTGAGTACCAGGCGAAAGAGCTAAAGAAATGTTCTAGTCAAGTCGAGAGCTAGAGAGAGTAGATGATACGTCCAAGGGTGAAGCTAAGGCTTCTCTGGCCACTAGGGAGTCATCAAAGTATGAGTCCATACACTTGCTAGCTAATACTGGATCGTCAAAGACCTGATTCTCTTTCTTAATACCGTACGTCTCTCTCCTAAGGTATCTAATCCGAACTCCTTCCCTCACTTCGTTCATGATAGTCGGTCGAGTGGCCACTCTTCCCCTTTATAGTGGAGTTTCGCCTCTTTCCTTGGCCTTATCTTTTGAGCTTCTTGTAATCAAGCGCGAATCAAATGAACCTCCATCCTATCTATGGGCCTGTACCTAAACTCTGAAAGCGAGAACCTCTATTGTCGTCCCACATTCCGAAATGAAAGAAAGCGGTAACTCTAATTCTGTTTATCTTCTTAACAGTAGAGCCACTCCCATTCCTCTCGCTTTCAGCGGACAGACCGAGAAAATTAGTACGCGTGACACCCACTTTCTCATCTGTACGCCTCTCCCTTCCACCCTCCCTTAGTAGTGGTCCTTTTCAAGCAAAAAACACGGGTTTGGGCGACCTCTTGCCTCCATTTCCAACTGGCGAAGGGCAGGTTGGGAGCTGGGAAGAATACGAATCTTGCAAGAGGTGCCATCCTGACCTGGAGGAGGTGATGGGGAAGCTGCTGGTTCAACCGACCGAGGGGAAGCTGCTTGCTGACTTATACTCAATTGAAGGGTCAAGTATTAATCAAATAGTTCAGTTGTTGCGCCCTATATCCTAGTAAAGTTCGAACCGTTTCCAGAGCGAAGGATTTCGATCTTAGACTGAAAAATGAAGCGCATGAACTACCCCTATTGACCTAAAAGGTCAGCCCCAGTCAGTGCAGTCTGGATCTTTATGATTCAACTTCTCTTTGCGAGCTAGCCCGGTGCCCCATAAACCAGCTCTTCTCAGAACCCAGGGGAAAGACTCAAAGCTGTCTCTTGAGCTCGGGTAGCTCCTTCTTAATTGATTGCTAAATCTTAATCGAATTGCCATGCTCTAATCAAGGAGCGACCAATGAAAATAGAGTTACAAGTTCTAGGGCGAAGGACTCTGATCCTGGGTTTTTGAACATCAAGCTTGTGGACAGGCCTCTCTCTTCCTTCTTGCTTCACACCAGCTATTGTGACCCAATTAACTTAAGAAACCAGCCAAGCAATGGCCTTGTTATTTATAAGGGGTGTGGCTATGCCGTGTTCTCGGTGTATGCGTGAAGTGAATCTTCTATACCGTCCATAGTTTGCGGGCAATTCATCTTCATGCATTTTGGACCGTTGTCGCTGGAGATTGCACTTAGTGCTAGGCTTCCGCTGTCGGTCCGGCCCGGATGCTGAAACTGAACGTACTTTTGTTAGTCATTCTGGTTGTATCGACTTGCGTCTGTCCCTCTGTCTCTGATCCTTTCAAGCATAGAATGAAGCGAGTGGGGATTGCCGGGTTTCAGCTGGTTTCTGTGCTCTTAGGTTCGATCTCTTCTCTTCTAGGGCCAACGCGCCTATTCTATTACATTCCTTTCTCTTTCCCCTTCTTGGGTGAACCTGTCCCATTGCCTGAATCCAGGAATGGTGATGTCTCGTCCTAACATGGGTTACCCTCCCTAAACGGGTTTAATGGAACATGCCTAGGGCAGAGAAAGGTAAGTTTATCTAGCCCGAACGGCAAACACCTTAAGATAGGGCACTTCGTGGTTTAAACGGCTCTATTTTCACTATGCTCCACCGTTAGAAAAGAAAGAAAATACATGCATATAGGCAAACCCCACGAACAACTAAAACATCCGTTTCGGGAGCTACAAGGAGGAAAAAATAGGATTCGGATGAAGAATAAGAAAGAGAGAACGATGCTGAGGCTGAAGTCGAAACCTACCTAAGTCGAAGTTCAAGGTAAAGCGGGTGTTGATGTCTTAGAATAGGGAACACCAAGTGAAAGAGCTGACATCTGGAACTTGAGAAGGGGGACGAACTACTTTGATTGAGTCTTGTAGACAAACCGAACTCGCGGAGATTGAAATGAGAGAAAATGGAAAGGCGTTTTTTCAACCTTTTTCAGAGTGGAATTACTCTTAGTCGAAATCACTCGAACCTTTCTCATATCTTTGTGTTTCCTGTGTCCTCAATTGTCCAGTTTCCTGGCTCGCTAGCTTGCTTGCTTGATCAAATCCACGGAACGGACTGACTTCCCGGCAAAGAAAAGGAGAAAGAGTGATTATTTACGTTGCAAGCAAACAAGCAACGGCTTTCGCGCTAGGGGGTGCTCATCCACCTACTATAGCTACCTTGTTGTTACGAACAAACGACCAAGCAAACGGAGGCGAAGCGCTAGCAGGCTACCCTGACTTGAAAAGTAATAAAACCCGACTACCGCACTACGGGCGCAGAATAAGAAAATCAAGGGAAGACTTTTAGAAAGCTTTTGAACTCCAATTTCTGTACTAAAATTCTGACACACTGAAATTCTGGTTAGATGGCGGCCGCTCATAGAGAAAGGTAGCGAGACTGACCGCTGCTGGGTGGAATTATCAACTAAGTGAATGTTTCATGCAGACTGTATCCCCCGTTAAGGCAGATCTATCGCAGGGAGAGGTCTTTTTCTTAGCCGAATAGAAAGTTATGTCAAGGTGCGTTCCACGAGAGACTATTCACAAGATCTTGAAGCTGATTGAATAATTGGCAGGGGAAAGGGACTGGCTCTCCTCTTTAGGAGGGCCCGAACCGACTTCAAATCGTCGATTTGCTAGCTTTCTTTAGCGGTTGAATCTCTATCCCTTTTTTAGGGTTAGTCCGCTCACTACCTAGCTCGAAAGAAAAGCATACCCCTTTGCTGACTTAGCCAAAATAGACTTTTTAGACCGGCTTTTAGTTAGAGAGTGGAGGATAAAAGCTAGCACCGGGGTTCATTTCCCACTTAGTGATAGGTAGACTCCTTTCTTTAGTAGCCAAGGCAGTAGCCTTTCCTTCCTTGTCGGCGATATTGGCTTGGGTGGCTGGGGTAGATTGGTTTGGTTGACCTTGCTTTCTGCTATGCCTGAGATGGTATCCTTTGTTTGGGCGGTATGCTTTCGGGTAGTATGGTTTCTGTTCTGATAGTCAATTTCTTTAGTGAAGCTAGCCTATTTGATAAAAGAGCTTTCTCTCTCCTTCAAACTTCACTCCTTAGAGGAAGGGATATGATTAAGGCTAAGGAAAGCTGTCCAATCGCTTCAATCACTCCTATGTCAATTTTGGGCCGAGATCTTGCTACCTTTCCCTCTCCTGCACCTGGGACTCTATTTACTGCGCTTTGATCTGCCGATGATGATTTAGCCAAGTGCTTTGCTGCCACTTCTGAAGCTAGGGACCTAACCTCTTCCTTGAAGACCCTGTATTGCTTGTCTTTGTTGGCGGTGTACACTACTTTACTGAAAGCGAATAGTACGCACCTTCGACGCTGGGGAAGGCAAGGAACTGATTTACTATTTCCAAAGGCCGACGAATACCATGTAGTAAAGATAGAGAACCCATTGGACTGAGCGAGGGGATGGTTCTTATTAGAAAGAAAGCATTGGTACCGTACTGGCTTGGCACGCTACGACCGATACTGCACTCCTACCAAGCCTTCTCTCTTTTCTTATGGATAACATAGAGCTCTATATAGTATCCCCCTCCCTACTAGGACAGGTTTGGAAGCTAGGACTGATTAGACCGTACTGTACATCCTCTTCTGGGCATCTAGATCGATCCCTAAGACCCTCTTATGTGCTACGTCCTACTCCTACTGCAGATAGATGCCGACCCGCTTGACTGCTTGACTTTGCCTGCTTTCCTGTCTCAACAATAAGATAAGAAAGGAAATCAGTCCCTAAGCTGCCTAATTCCTTATCCTCCGTATAGTCAAGGGCCTATTCTCTTTATTCTCTCCCTCACCTCTGTGCGCACCGGTAATTCCTTCACAGTTCAAACTCCCTTTGACTGCTAACTCTTAGCAATATCCTTTCTTATATACTTGCAGTTCAGTTCCAAACCTTAGGGCAATGATAAGATAAAGAACCGCTCCGCACCTTCCCTATGTGCAATGCGAGAAGTTCCTTGGTTTATAGAGGTAAATCAGTCAGACATGCCATGTTCAGTCTAATTGCCCTATAGGTCTTACAGACTAACTCTTCCTAGTGTCAGAGCTAATCGAATTGGGATACCTTAAATAGTCAAGATCTTTCCCCTATGTCAGTTGGATTCGTGAAAAGAGAACAGCTCCTTCTTTGCATCAGTTACCTTTCAAGGCTTTGGCTAGGAAGAATAGGCAGCTATTGAATCCGGGGCTATGGACTCAGCCGTTGCACATAACTTAAAACAATGCCAATTACCAGTCGCAGTAGCAATAGGATAAGGCACGCAAGGTGACGAAGGAAAGGCAGAAGTCCCACAGCGTTTACGCCGACAACAGCCTATTCTGTGCATTGTCTCATTGATCCGATTTGCAAACAACCTATTTTGACTAACAACCTAAAAGGCGACAACAGCTCTTAGTCCAACAACAGCTAGAACAG
>CAIGRK010309352.1:0-14590 GCA_903798315.1 Fraxinus greggii | reverse complement strand
ATTTTTTTGTAGATGGAGGTCGGTTTTATGGAAGAGGAAGAGGAATGTCGGTTTGAGGAAGGTCGGTTTTGATCTCTTTCAATTAGGTTTATTTTTGCCTTTTTGATATTTAAAATTATTTTTAATTTTTTTTTTGTAAATGCTATTTTTTTGTCAAAGGCTAAACTGGAAATATGACCTTTCCAAAGTGCTATTCACACGTATTTCCTCGGCGTTTGATTCCTTTCACTGGCCACGACGTCGTTTCTTGTTTTCTCATCCTTCCCCTGCAAAACACCCTCTGTTGCTTTAAAATCGTCGCAGGCTTTCATCAATTTACAGTCTTTCTTCATCTGTGAAAATTCACACACTTGATCCTAATGTTAATTTATCCTTAAATCTCTTAGCAATTAACTTTAGGTTTTCTGTTTTATATTTTTCTGGGGAGGGGAAAACACCAATATCCGATATAGATTGTTTAATAAGTAATAACTATTTTATTGGAAGGTATACATGATGAACTTACGATTAGGAAGGGTAGTTTTGTTGTTTTGCGCTATGCTGATGCATGGCATTAGCAGATCGGCATCTGTTCCTTCGAAAGACACACTTCTCGGAGTTGCTCCAGAAGGTGGGACCCTGTTTTTCCTGCTCGAATATTAGATTACAACCTTTGAAAAACTGAATTCTGATATGAACTGTAAATTGAAATGATGTACTTGAGTTGGTGGGTGTACAGATGAGAAGTATTACAATGGATTGTCATCTTCTGGTACCATAAAATGTAAAGATGGATCAAAGAAATTCAGCGAGTCTCAGTTCAATGATGACTTTTGCGATTGCCCTGACGGCTCGGATGAGCCAGGTATTTTTCCATTAAATTCTTGGTTTTTGTCCAAAATTTGTTCTGTGGTGATTTAGAGTCTTGTTCTTTTACAAGCATATTTCTAGTATCAATAATCGGTGGATAAGAAATAGGATATGGTGGGTTTTTGCAAATCTTTAGTATTAATTTGAAATATGTTAGATGAGTTTGGGTAATGGTGGGTTTTGCAGGAACATCCGCATGCCCGGATGGGAAGTTCTATTGTAAGAATGCAGGACATGTTCCACTCTTCTTATATTCTTCTAGGGTCAATGATGGTTTATGTGGTAAGCGGTGTTTTTTTAAAATTCTGTTTCAATTATTTAGAGCTACATTCCTCAAGACATTTGCTAGCTTTTTGCTTTAAAACGATGCTTCGGAATGTCAATGGGTGGATAAAATTAGTATTTCTATATCACAAAAATTAGAAGTGCTACTCAACATCTCCAATTAAAGACACGGTTCATTTGCAGAAGTGATTGACACAAGTTCTATATAAGTACACTATGATGCTTGTAGTCTAATTGTGAGACAAATTATGCAATTAATTTGGGATCTTGTATTTATTACCATAAATCTGAGCTTAAACTCTTGTTTGAGCCCCATTTTGAGAAGAAAATGCATTTTTGTATAGTGATTTTTGGAAAATATGTGGTTAAAAATTAAGAAAAAGTTTTCAATTTACATGTAATATTATTTTATTGAAGAATTTGTGGTTGAAAAGAGTGTTGAATAAATGAATTTTCAAAAAAAAAGGGCTCAAACAACCCCTAAATTTGGTAAAGAAAAGAGAAGATTTACTCTAAAAAGGTTTTGAGTAAGATGATTGATTGAGCTTTTGAGATAACTAGACACAGTAAGCACACTTTCATAAATATTTCTTCTCGTAACCCCTTTCTCGTGTAGTAGAACTTCAAGTTTATTTTATATGCTCTCTTACATGGAAAATTACATTAATGTAATCACATACTCAAATTTGAAGTGTTACTGTTTAGTTATAGCGAATATTCACTATATGTAGCATGTGTACCCGATAAGCATTGATCGCTTTCATGACACCTTAGATGTTTCCACTAGTGAATAGGTTTAACCAAAAGAAGCTTTTCGCTGCTTGTTTTTGTTTTATTGGTTACATTCTTGGCACTTGAAAGACGATGGAGAATGATATTGTTGTCCTGTGTGAATCTTCATTTTGGTTTCTTCTGTTTTTCCATTTTATAAGACTATCTTATCAACTGTCTTTCTACAAGAAATGTAGTGATGATCTTGTTACTCATTATCTTATAGATGTGCCAACTCCGGCTTCTAGATATACTCGGTTAAATATTGATTTTCTTGTATATAATCTTCACTTGATTACTCCTTTTTGTCCTCAATGAGTTGTGCATTATTATTTACTAAATTGTATAGTTAATTGTTGCTTATTGTATCACTAATTTTTCTTCACATCCTGCTCGGATGTTTTGCTTTGTAAACGTGGATGAGGTACAAGAATTTTTAGCATCTTGACCCTCATATTGTTCTCGTTGTTTTATTTCATTATGCTATCACATCTCACCACCATATTTTGGAGAAAATCCTTAAAGCCGCATATATTGAACAGATTGTTGTGATGGAAGCGATGAGTATGTTGGTAAAATTAAGTGCCCTAATACTTGTTGGGAGGCCGGCAAAGTCGCAAGAGATAAGTTGAAGAAAAAGATAACAACATTTAAGGAAGGTGTCATTATACGAATGCGGGAAACTGAACAAGCAAAATTAGCCATAGCAAGAGAGGAGGTTGAACTAAAAAAGCTGAAAGATGAGGAGAAGATACTCAAGGGATTGGTTCAACAACTCAAGGGTATATTTTATCTTTTTTCTTCAATTGCTCTTGTCATATAATTCCTATACTGGGGAGAAGATACTCGAGGGATTTGATTTTCTTTTCATCTAGAGCGCAAGGAACAGATAGATAAGTCTGAGGAAAAAGAGCTGTTGCAGAAAGAAAAAGAAGAGCTAGAAAGAAAGGAACGTGAAGAAGCTAAATTGAAGGAAAGCAAAGCTGAAGAGAACACTGAAAGTATAGGAGAACCTGGGAAGAATGATATATATGATAAGGTTGGCTTACTTGATGACTCTCCATCTCAAAAGGTCATACCTATTTAAGCTTGGATTGACACCTGAAGATTAAATAGTATCACACATCTTGCGTGTAAATAGGCCAGAGATGATACGGAAACAACAAAACTGTTTAATATGTAACTGCCACATGTGTCAGTTCTCATAACTAAGAGAGAAAAATTTGCTTGAAGGGAAATATGTAACTGGTTTCCTCCTCAGTCCTCCCCTCCCGCCCAGGATGGTTAGAGGCTTTTGTTCACTTCCCTCTCGATCAAAAGATTTTCCAATGTTGGAATTGACTAATAGGTTATGAATTAATTTGAAAGAAAAAACTTCATTATCCAATTTCCAATGCAAGAAAATTGATCTTGACGTAGGTATAGCAACTGGGTATTGCAGAATAATATTTTACTTACGTGTGGGAACTTCTAATTTATTAGATGGATAGATATTGATTCCTTATTCCCTATTCACGTTGCATAGGTTTCTATATCACTGTCCATACAGCATTCTTAGGAAGTTGCACTGAAAATAAATGCATCTGGATTGCATTAACATTTATTTTGATTTTATGCAATCTCCTTTGTGTTGTATAACTTCTCCTAGACTAGATGAGAGTAACCTAGTTTCAACACATGGAACTTCCTCGTGTCTCATTAAACAATATGTAAGTTGATTTAACTGTGTAAGAAATTGTGTTTTTAGGATTGTAAGACTCTACCCTCAACTCAAAATCATTGATTTATTTGCTTTCAAGCATCACAAGTAATTGCTGAGTGATAATAGGTTCAATTATCTTGTACTTTTGGTTCCTTAGCTTCCAGTTACATTACTGGTATTTAATAGGATGCCCTGGAGGATAATCACAAATCTGTTGGTGACCCTGAGATTAGTGATCAGACCAACAGAGCAGAACAGGTGAAAGAGGATTCTCTCCAGGTATGGTCTGCTTCTACAGAAAAATTTCACCTGTAAAAGTTGTCAGGACTCTTTTGGGTATCTACATACTATCATTTACTTCTATCTTTATGAAGGTTACTGAACAGAAAGAGGGAGATTCCACTGTTGATGGCAAAGCTGGTCTTGATACTGGAAATGAGGTATGTGCTTTTAGTATCCAGTTTTGTCCAGCATAAACACATGCATGCTTGCATGGTTATATTACATAGATACAACTTAATACATAAAAGCATGAATGCGTTATGTATAAAGCTCATTGAGTCGTCGTAATTATAGATTTTAGGTGCTTGATATTTAGGATGATGGAATATGACATTCTAATTTGTAGTAACTTGGCATGTCTGACGTGATTCGAGCTATATGAGTAATGTCACTTCATGTTTCTAGGAGAAACATGTACTAGAAGATACCGAGTCCTTATCGCGAGAAGAGTTAGGGCGTCGTGTCGCTTCTCGATGGACAGGAGAAATGACCGAGCAACAAAGCAAAGAGGGTGATACCTCTAAAGATAACGATCCTCAAAACCATGAAGAAACACTTGAAGATAGCCATGATGAGGAAAATAATGGCTATGACTCAGAGGATGTTGAGCAGAGGTATGATGATGATGATGACAGTGAAGACCAGATGGAAGAGTATGGGGAGGAGGATCATGATGATTCGGGTTCGTACAAACCCGATTCAGATGACGAATCACAGTTGTCAGGTGTTTTATTTACTTTCAAATCTTGACATGGAATAATGTATTTTCCATGTTCTTTTCCATAGTTGCAACATCTAGTTAGTTAGTTACTCATATTTGTTCTAAATTGGTCAGATATAACTAGTATAAATAGCCGAACGTGGCCGGAGAAGATACGGCAAACTGTGAGGAGCATCTATCAGGCTGTTAAAAATTTCCGAACTCCTGTGGATATATCTGGTACCAGTAGAGGGTTTATACTCCGTTCATGTTAAGAACAGGAATCAGTGGATGCTGATGCTTTTCCATTGTGTATCTGCAGACGCTGCACGTGTAGGCAAAGATTATGATGACTCCAGTTCAAAATTATCTAAAATACAGTCAAGGATATCAAGTCTCATGCAGAAGCTAAAATATGATTTTGGTGTGCTAGACATTGATGCACTATAACCTTTTTTGACCTTTTCTCTTTTCATTCTTGTTCTTAAAGCTCACAAATTTGGCATGATGGAGTATTCTATAATTTTGTCTTGCAGGAATGGAAAAGGAGTTCTATCCATTCTATGGTCAATGTTTTGAGAGCAAACAGAACAAGTAAGAAACTTCCTAGTTTCTTCTTCTTTGCCCATTTTTGAGTCTTAATGTGTTTTTTGGTATGACATTTCTAATTTACTATAATTGGAATTGAAATTTATTGTTTCAGGTATGTTTACAAAATCTGTCCTTTCAAACAAGCTACTCAAATGGAGGGTCATAGTACAACTCGTTTGGGGTAGGCAACTTTTTAGCTTGACATTTCTATTGATATATACTTATAGCATTTCTCAGATTGGATGTATTTTAATGATACTGGTTTTCATCTCATATTTGATCTACTGTGTGTAATGTCTGCTAGAACACCTCTATAGTTTAATTTGATTCAGTCCTCTGTCATCTGTTATTAATCCTACAATATAGGAGCTGGGAGAGATTTGAAGAGTCCTATGGAATCATGCTATTTTCAAATGGAGACCACTGCTGGAATGGCCCAAATAGAAGTTTAAAGGTGGATGTTCATAGATTAAAATTGAGATTTTATATCCTTTTTTCCTAAAATGATTTTTAAGGTTTTTTGTTGCACCTTTGTTTATATTGCTTAAAGCATGGAGGAAGCATAATAAGCGTGCTGCTTTTTTTGGCTCCTTAAATTTTTAGTTTGGGAATCGCTCCAATTTCCTTTCATGTAATGGGAAATTTTCATTATATTATATAGGTAAAGTTAAGATGTGGTTTGAAAAATGAAGTTACAGACATTGGTGAACCAAGCCGTTGCGAGTAAGAATCCCTCTCTCTCTCTGTGTGCATGTATTTGCATTTGGATTTACATATGCAAAATTGGTCACTTTATGTTTTCTAATTTTTATTTATTGGATCTAGAGTATCTGAATATATTTATATTCGCAGATACGTAGCATTGTTATCAACTCCAGCCATGTGTGTGGAAGATAAACTTAAGGTTACATTTTATGCACTTCGCTGTTTATTTTTCCATTTAATACTATATCTTCCATGTAGCTACTTTTAATGTTGGTCGTGATGTGATGAAATGCTGTAGGAACTGGAAGTTAAATTAGACACGATGAACGAGGAGCAACCACAGGGTCACGATGAGCTTTGAACCCATCTTACAAGCGATTTATTTTTATTTTTTTTTAATTACAAAAACTAAATTATCCTTTGGCTAGAGAAGAATTGTTTCTTCACCTTGGATTACAGATGCTAGAATTGTTGTTTCTGAAGGAAAACTAGAAGCTAAATATGAAGAGTTTGATGATGTAATTTTGTACTTCAAATATGGGTCTTTATTGTAGCCAAAAATTTTGAATTGAGGATTATAAACGGAGAAGAAATGTAGAATAGGTTGACTTGGAAGAAAATATCAGCAAATCCTACTTTTTTCTTCTTCTTATATTAAGCTCTAGTTAATTTGTTTGTGTTTAGCATGACAGAGAAGATTACAGGGATTGGAATTCTTAATCACGAATAATCCTTGCGAGAGCGTAACCCATACTTGAACGCGATCGTGCTACTATTCATTTAAATTTTATATTAAATAGTTTAATATTGTGCACTAAACTTGACTGCGGCTAACATATTTGTCGTTTCATTTTACCCCATCAGAAATGCGCGAAACTTGTGGTGGTCAACAAGAAGAAATAGAAGTTGTGTTGGTAACCTTTTGAGTTTGCGACGTTGACGACGATGGCATAAAAGAATTAAAGAATTTTTATAATAACAACAATACAAGTCATCGATTAATTATTTTATCCATAAAACAACTATTCTTTTTGTGCGTGGATGGTCAGACAAATATAAGTTCAAATGGTCTGTCCATTCGTATCCCCTCCAATTCAACGTAAAAAAAAATCAAAAAAATAAAAAGTTATTATTGAGTATCCAGGGATTTCAAGCGAAGCAATCAGACCGAGACTTTTCCCATACATATTGAGAGACTCAGCCAGAGAGTGGTTAGACACTTGTCCACCTCAGAGCATCACTACATGAAACCAATTGAGTCAGAAGTTCCTTAACAAATATTTCCTACCGAAAAGGATTGCAAAGTTGAGGGACAAGATTACCACATTCCAACAGTTGGACTCCGAATGTTATTCAGAGGATTGGGAGCAATACAAGAGTCTACTCCGTCAGTGCTCACAACATGGATTACAGAAGTGTCTCCAGGTTCAATATTTTTACATTGGTCTGAATCCAATAAGTAAGGCTAACGTAGAATCTGCATGCGATGATTCTATCATAAAAAGAACTGCGGATCAAGTCTACCAAATCATGAAGGATTTGGCATTTGCTAGTGCACTTTGGTGGCATACTGAAAGGGAAAGTGGAAAAAGGTTGGTGGAGTATATGAAGTTGATTTTTTTACGGCAATATCAGCTCAGTCGGCATCATTGGCATAAAGGGCGGAACAGACGAGTGCAACTCAAACAATCGTACCGAAATGCAAGCATTGTTGACAGAATTATGATAGTGTTGTCTGCACTATGGGTAGTCATTTTCCTCAGTCAGTAAAGGATGTAAATTATGCTCAAAATTTTCAAAGATAGTAACACAATCAAAATCCTAACACTTACTACCCAAGCTAGAGGAATCACCAAAGTTTCCAATTGAGCAACAATCAGGGAGCTTAGATTGCGCCACAGTAGAGTGTAACGCAAGGTTTTCAGCAGACAAAAAACAAGTCTTCGTTGGAAGATCTTGTTACTAAATTGGAGGAGATGTCTACCTAACATATGAAACGAACAGATAAAATCTCGCAAGTTCATGGAGCAGCTATCAAGAACATGGAAAGTTAGATGGGGCAAATAGTAAAAGCGCTTTCAGCTAGACTACCGGTAGCATTGCCTAATGAAATTGAAATAAATCCCAAACAATAGGTAATGGTAGTGAAGGTTGCGGAGGAAGATCAGATTGAGGCAATAACTACCCGCATTGGAGTTCAACTGCCAAAGATTAATATAAAGAAACCAGTTCCTACAAAAGAAAAAGGTACATACCATGGTTGTTGAAGAGCAATTGGAGGAATCTAAGAAAGACAAAGGAAGAGGACAGAAAGAGCATCAGACGATCCAAAGGTTAAGGAAACTGCTCATACCAAAGAATTTGTGCCACCAATACCTTTTCCACAAAGACTGCAAAAGAGAGAGCTCGATAATCAATTCGAGAAGTTCTTGGATAAGTTGAAAAAGCTCCACATAAACATCACATTCATCGATGCAATTAGACAGATCCTGATTTATGCAAAGTTCCTGAAGGACAAGATATCTAAGGAAAAAAGGTTTCAGAAAGAAGTGGCAATGACCGAGGAGAGCACTGCAATTATGCAAAATAAATTGCCACCAAAACTCAAGGATCCAAGGAGTTTCACTTTACCTATTTCACTAGGCAAAGGATTTCATTTTAATGCTTTATGTTATACATGTGCAAGTGTAAACATATGCATTTGTCTACTTTCAGGAAACTAATAGTTGAGGAAGTCAAATGATTGAATGTGGCGCTGCAGCTAACAGATAGGAGATACCCATGGGGCAAGGTTGATGACATGCTCATCAAGGTTGGGAAGCTGATATTCCAGACGGACTTTCTTGTTATGGACTTCGAAGACGACCAAGATATCCCAATAATCTTAAGTCGACCATTTTTTGCAACAAGTTGAAACTTGATTGATAAGGAGAATGATGAACTAACTGTGAGGGTGGATGACACACGAGATATTTAAACTACATAATCTACCAAGCAACCATTAGTCCTGGAGAAGGCCAAATATGTTGCTGAAGAAATTTAACAAGAGTCGAATTAGACAAAATCTAAACGTCTAGAGAGCTTGCTCGAAAGGAGAATGGAGAGCTCAAGTTTCGAGGGTAAGCAGAAGATGTAAAGTTAAAAATTGCAAGGAGTGTAAGACTGCAAACTCTAGTGTGAACCACTATGATCAATTTCTCCATACAGTTTAGCAAAAAACTATAAATTAAGCCCTTGTTGGGAGACTACCCAATTTTCTAACTCTTTTATTTATTTTGCTTTTCGTATTGCATTGCCTTACATGCAGTGTTATTCTTGCTTTATAGGTTTCATTAGTTATAAGCATGTTTCAATTCAGTTTGGGGACATCTTCATCATTGACACTTAGTCTACTTGAAGAAAAACATTAATTGAGTCAAAAGAAGTTGAAATGTGCACATGACATGGAATTGGAGTTTAGAAATAAAAAAGAAGAACTAATTTTGACACTTTTGATTGTTTTCTTCTCATCTTAATAGGTACCTTGGATATAAATATCGGAAGGAGCTTAACAACTTACACTTTGAGATGGATTGCTAAATAGCTCCTCACATATTCAATATTAAAATTTGGGGTGTACTTTTCTTTCCCATCCCCTTATATTATTACTTATGTTTTATGGCATTGAGATTGAGGACAATGTGGTTTTAAGTTTGGGGGTGAAAAAGGTTTTGTTTTTCCATATGTTTGTGTTTTAATGTGTTTGTTTTTAGTATTACTTTAGTATACATGAGAAAATTATAATAAAATTTTTAAAGAATTTCAAAAATATTTCCTGTTATTAGGCTGTGTACTTGTGTGTTTTACATAACCTGACCGACAATAATATTATATTTGAGATTTGGTGTTGATTTATGAACAGTGGATATGTTGCATACTAAATTGATTGATGATTAATCCTGCAAAACTTGATATTATGTGCGCAGTAGAATTGAGTTTGACATTGTGATAAAATGAGTTGATTCATAAGCTTGATAAGTTGATTCAGTCGAACATAGATGCTATACCCAAATCATACAAAATTATCCTTAAGACCAAATTTAGCATAGTTTAAGGGTGATTTTATGGCTGTAGAAAGATACGGATACGGATGTAAACTGGGATTCCATGTGTGAAAATTTATATGTTGATTGTCTTAAATTAACATGATGAAATTGAGCAAAAGTCTTAAGTTAGAGGTCGGTTTGATTAGAAGTGTTTAATGAGAGACATTGCACTAATCATAGAATTTTTTTATAAAAAACATTTATTTGTAGCCTTTATGACTCAAGTTATTAAACCCGTCAAGATATTTACAACCCGATACCCTATAATCATTTGAATTGGGAGTCATCGACCAAAAGCTCGTTAAATGAGTTATATAGAAAGCTTAAGGGAGAAAGTGCCAAAAAATAAAAAAATTCGAAAAAGCTGGTGCTTCAAAATAGGAGAAGCACCAAATGCCCTGATTAATATCCAAACACTTATTTGAGAAGACTTTAACTTTTAATGAGATATTATTAGCCTAGTGGAAACCTAGAGGTCAAAGTAATCAAAGAATTGAAGAATCATGTTTATTTATGTGTTGACTTACAATTAGTAAAGTTCTCCTGAACTAGAAAGGGTGATGATAGTAATGAAAAAAATCAACCCTGGATTGCATACCCGAAAAAGAGTAAAAAAAAAAAAAAAGTTTGGTAGGGTGTCAATCATACGGAAGGTGAAATGATATACTTGACCACAGAGGGTCGAAAATTGAAACAACTTGTAAATTCGTAATTGTCTACTTAGTTCTTCACACACACATCAGTTTTGCATTGAAAGAATGGATATTGTGACTTCAAATTGGTTTGTAGATTCGATACGGTGCCTTTAAATCTTGAAGTAAAAAATTAGATTGTCTAACTAAATATTTTGCATGCTTGTGTGCTTGTTTTTAGTTAGGTTATTNAAAAAAAAAAAAAAGTTTGGTAGGGTGTCAATCATACGGAAGGTGAAATGATATACTTGACCACAGAGGGTCGAAAATTGAAACAACTTGTAAATTCGTAATTGTCTACTTAGTTCTTCACACACACATCAGTTTTGCATTGAAAGAATGGATATTGTGACTTCAAATTGGTTTGTAGATTCGATACGGTGCCTTTAAATCTTGAAGTAAAAAATTAGATTGTCTAACTAAATATTTTGCATGCTTGTGTGCTTGTTTTTAGTTAGGTTATTGTTTTGTTTGAAAACAAACAAAAGTTTAAGTTTGTGAATCATTTGGAGTCTAAAGTAGTGATATTTGATTATTATTTTGACAAAATATATCTTAAATTATCTTATTTTACACTAGATAAATAAGACTCAATGGTTGAATGAAAAATTGAAAGAAAGAAGAGAAAATGGATGAAAAATGACCAAGTCCAAAGTTTGAGGACCAAATTATAAATATATAATAGTTGATTCGGACCACAAGATGGTACTTTGAAGATTTTTAGGAGACAATTGGATACAATTTTAAGTCAAAAAGGAATGGAATATTATCAAAATATTATCAAAATCAATTTTCAATCGTACAAGTTATATTCCAAATTTTTAAACGAAGATTGAGACCCCTTTTTGGCATAGTAACGTTCGAATTGGAAAAATTCTATTTCGCTAAAAGTTGTATCCCTTTGAGTTAGCTTTCCAACGCACTTTGAATAGCTTCAATTGGATATCGAGAGAGAAAGTTGTGATCAACATAATGACTGATGTGTAGAGATAAAAACATGCTCACGCGAATACAACTTTCCCTATTCGATTGTAACTCTTTTAAAAATCAATTTGGACATAATTTTCAATCAATTTTCGACTCCTACAAATACCTAACAGAAAAATACATATTATACACATCTCATATACGTATTATACTTCAATTTTTATCTTCAATTTTTATTAATTATTATTATCAAATGTGGAAAATTCATAATTTTTGTAAGAGAAATGAAGATGATTTTTAAGAATTTATCCAAGTGAAAATTCAAATTTGACTTTTGGACAAAAAAAAGAATGCGCAAGTGGAGATTCATCAAAAAAACCATTGAAGAAATTCATGATTTCAAGATTCGTCTTCATTTTCTCAATTTATCAAAATCGGGGTTATATCTTTCCATTTAAATATGATTTCTTGTAATTTCGATATGTTAAACTAGTTTTATATATTGTTAGGATGAGGTGAACCCTTGTTACGATATTTTTAATTAATTATTTTAACTTTAATTTGGTTTGATTTGTGGGTGTTTATTGCAGTTTTTATCGTTCTTTTTAATTGTTTGATCACTAATTGAATTATTATTGAATTTTATTGCTATCGAGAGAAACAATATGGTTTAAGAACACTATAATAAATATTGTAAGGTTCGATAAAGAATAAAAATACTTGTTAATGCATTTATCATGTTTATATTTTTCAGCGTGAGATGGAAGTGTCTTGTGAAGGGAATGGATTGATCACTATCGAGAGAGAATTTCAATTAAATTAGCAACATTGACCAACATGAATGATTTCAAATTGTCACTTTAATTGTTACACTTAAAATAGAATAAGAATGATGATTCGACATCTTAACAATGCATCTTACATATTTGAAAAACACATTATTTGCTTTCGCTAGTTTAATTGATAATTTACGAATTAGTATAGAAAAATCACAACAACTTGCTTATTGAATATAAAGAGTTTTGGTAAAATATTATGACTTGAGATTCCATTTCCAAAGTGGCAATTGTCATGAAGAATAGTATGTATGACTATCTTAACCTTCTAACAATAAAAATGAGTAATATTATTTATTTTCATTATAGATAATTATCATGAGAGACGACATTAATAAGATGAATAAAACAAGTCTTATGTTCATACATTTAATTTTACCTTATCAATTTATAACTCACCACTTACAACATAGATTGGTGATCATCTCTAATCCATAAATAACATATTAAAAAAAAAAAATAGAAAAAAAATACAGAGACCTCCCCTCAAGTTTCTCACAATTTTAGAAACACCTAATTTTTCAAAAACTATACAAACCTTTTTTATTTCACGTTTTGAATAACGTTTACCTCCCCTTGAGGTTTATGACGATTTAAAGAAAGAGATTCTTTATTCATAACTTTTAAGTAAGAGAGATTTGTGTAATTCTTGAAAAACGAATGAAGTCTTTGAAATTATGAGACACGGGGTCCATGTAATTTACGGGTTTATTTTCTACTTGAGGAGATCAGATGAATTTCATTTTTATTTGGGTGGACTTATGAAATTTTTATATTTTCAATGGCCTGTCCATGTCCATGTCCAAACTGAAAATCTCTTTTTAAAAATCTCGAGACACAGAGACAAATGTACCCTCGAGTTTCAAGCACAACTCGCATTCAAAAACTCGATGGATTCACAGGATGCTGCATTTCACGGCAAACAAAACCGATTTCCATGTTACTAAAATTACTGAAAACTTTAAACATGTACATACTACTGTTCATTTTAATTCCTTCGGATTATTTTAAATATTTCATTAAGATTTTTTAGTAGAAAATGCTACATAGTTATCATAAGTTCAAGCTTTATCTGTTTCTGGTCAAATTTGTATATAAATTGTTGATGAATACTTGCAATACCAGGAGATTTAATCTATCGGCATAGAATTTCTATTTTTCTTCTTGAGAAGATGAGTTGACAATGCATTTCATAGGCTTAATTCTTAAAGGCTGCCTTCTATTGCTTCAAAATTTTTGACAATATAACAATCTTTACACGACCATTCACTCATTTAGATACCTCAAGACATCTTCAAGCACATCTTCGCCAAGAAAATAATACAATAACTGGATAACTTTACAAGCCTTACCATCTAACACGAGCTGCAGAATTTACTGAAAAAAATAATCCTCCAAAGAATACGGGGTATCACCACCACCAAATGTAAGAACTAATCCGACTCAAACTAACTGGAGCTTTCGAGTAGCATTATCACCCTGCAAATAAAGTTTAATTCGTGAGTTATGTCATTATTATGGAAGTTGATAGTTTCTAGCAATAATNATAAAAATCTTTACACGACCATTCACTCATTTAGATACCTCAAGACATCTTCAAGCACATCTTCGCCAAGAAAATAATACAATAACTGGATAACTTTACAAGCCTTACCATCTAACACGAGCTGCAGAATTTACTGAAAAAAATAATCCTCCAAAGAATACGGGGTATCACCACCACCAAATGTAAGAACTAATCCGACTCAAACTAACTGGAGCTTTCGAGTAGCATTATCACCCTGCAAATAAAGTTTAATTCGTGAGTTATGTCATTATTATGGAAGTTGATAGTTTCTAGCAATAATCAAACATTTGCATAATAAATTGAGAATCTAAAAATGTATTTCCCTTCATCTGCCGGCATTGGTAGCGTTAACTTTCTACTTTGGGAAGTTTGCTGAAGAATATTTCAGCGGTAAAATCTCAAAATGATCTAATCAAACATTTTCAAATAACATGACTAGACTTTGTTGGACTACACAAGGTGATCACAAATGTTATTCCTTTAAAGAATGGCAATTGAATCTGTATATAGAGTTCATTAAGATAAAGTATCACTAACAGCTTCATTACGATAGGATCTGCTCATCGATGGATTAAGTCGAGAAGTTTCAGCAGAAGAG
>CAIGRK010309340.1:0-10623 GCA_903798315.1 Fraxinus greggii | reverse complement strand
CCTAACCATTTCAAGATTTCCACTTGACAAGGCTATTAATATTTTCATCATTGCTCATCTATAATTTGTTCTTGTGCATTTAATCATGTCCTTTCGCTTATCATTTGCTTGACCAAGTATGTAAAGCTACTTTTAAGTAATTTTTATTTATATTTAATCTTTTTTGAAAGTTTTTAAAATACATTTTTTGATAAAATATAAATGTAAGTCTTTATTTACTTTTTTAAAAAAATAATTTTTATTTATTCTTAATATTGTCAACTTACAGAAATTATTTGTGGCTTTTTATTATTTTTACATTTAAAGAAAGTATTTTACTTATTTTAAGCTTAATCAAAACAATTGATGACCACTGGCACAGTGGCACGAATAATTGTGAGTTCATTTTGCAAAATTGGGTCCATATCTTTATATGATTAATTCGGAATGACAACTACGTGAATGATTCCAATAATTGATTTTAAAAAAAATCAGAATTTTTGTTAGGTACATAAGTAATTTTTTTAGTTCTAATTATGTTTGGATCATTTTGACAATTACTTTTAATTTAACTAAAAGATATATTTTACAACTTATTATTTATTGTAGCTGAACTTGTTTATAACTAAACTTCTAAGTTCTAAGCTAATGATGATTCAATTACATCTTTAATTAACGTGTATTGACTCGTATAATATTTTTCGAGGAATCGTAAATAATGGTTAGCAAAAGTGACGATATGTTAAATAAAGGTCTACTTTTGATTTGATTATGATTAATTTGCAAGTAAGAAAAGCGTCGTGATAAATTATGCGAGAATTAATTTTATTTTGGAGCTATTGTTATAAATGTTGGTATTTAATAAAAAATCAATGAAAAATATTATATTCAAACACAAGGTTTATGTGGCTTAAAATGAGAATGGACAAAAAAAATCGTGTAAAATTTTAATTTGTAAAGAAAACAATTATGATTTACTGAAATATCATTAGGTCCAATGGGGCCAAGTCTGGTATATTGAAACCCATTATTAGGTCATGGGTGCATTCTTTCGAGCCAACCAACCACCAATTCATAATAGTTTGTTAACACTAAATCGAACATTACCAACACGTTTTAACTTAATCCCTATTACTATACAAAATAGTACGCAAGATTTTAATTTATTTTACTTTAAAATCGTCGAAAACAATCTACCAATCAAACTCGAACATCAAGATTGATAGCAATACGTTTATTCTGAACAAAATAAAACGAAGATTTTTTAAACAACTAATGCAACACAATGCAGTCCAGTTTACGAACGAATTCTAACTTTATGTTTGACAATGACACGTTTATAGTATGATATTAAAGAGTATCATACAAGCATTTAACTTATATTTCTTCAACATTGTGCAGTTAGCCTACCTAAAAAAAAAAATACCAATAGCGTGTTTGATAAAATTGATTAGTTGGCAATTGATAGTGCTAAAGTAAATAAAAAGAAGATAAAATATTATTTATTGCAGTATATAGTTATATAATATAAGACTCGAATGTGAATTTAACATAAACCTTTTTGTCGAGTAAATAACAAAATAATTTACTTTAACATAGTAGGGTAATTAATCTTTTATAATAAACCCGAATTTCATGTTTGATAATAACACATTATTAGAGAGTTCTAGACAAAACAACACAATAGTTTAGGACTTGTTCTCTTTATAATTTTCGAGTTGTTTTCTGTTTTCGATTTTTCAAAACAGTGAAAACGCGTTTTGAAAACAAGTTAAAAATTTACAAAGAAAGCCCAAAATGAGAAATTATTCATTTTTGGTGTTTTCAGTTATAATCAATTCAAAATTTTCAAAACGCGTTTTGGGTGTTTTTAAAACAAGTTTTCAAAATACCAAAAAAACACATTTTCAATAATCTCAAAATTGACACTCAAAACAAAGAACCCAAAATAAATTCAAAACTCAAAATACAAAAAGAACAGTCCCTTATATATTCTAGCAACAACCACTTTAGCTTACAAAACAGATCTAACGCTATGTTTAACATTGACATGTCGTTGTACAATATAAATAATACTGAAATTTACAAAAATTGTTAACTTGATTTTCTTTGATACTATCGTGTCTAACTTATCGAAAAATATCGTATTTGATAAAATAGATTATCCAGTAGCTAATCTTAGAATGTAAATAAGAAAGATAAAATGTCGTTTACCATATTATCAAGTAAATCTTTTGTCGATACCTTGGATAAATAACAACAGAATTTACATCAACAAAATAGAATAATGTGTCCACAACAAACCAATGCAAGTACACAAGAATTCCCACCCAACTAGAACTAACAAACCAAACCAACCATAAACCAAAATATAATCTAACCAGTGGACCCTTCACCCCACTCAACCCACCCCACACAACCCCGCATCCCGACATTTAGGCCGTGTTTGTTGATCCCATTATGTTAAAATCTTGTTTATCATATGGACAATATTTGAGAGTCTAATACTGTACAAAATATATAGTTCAATTAACGAAACTAGCAAAACAATCCATACAAGTCAGCAAATGCCAAATACTTTTGATTATTTCTCAATACTCATTTTTTCAATTAAAAAGTTAAAGAAACACTAATACAACAATAATAATAGTTAATTAAAAAAATAAGTACTTTTTTTCGAAACTAAGTAATTAACGCCAAGCAGATGCGACGGTGAGTGTTCGTCCCTTCCAACCAAAGCAGATGCCGCCACAAAGTTCATTCACGGTGAAGCCTAGATTGCCACGTATCCCTGAAGTGAGTTTGGATCGGAGTGAGTTCGCAACGAGTGGACTCACGGGTCTAGATTGAAACCCGGCCATGCTCAGCCGGGCCCGCCACTTGCCAAACACCTCGCATCTGTCAACACGATCTCTGCCTTCGCACGCAACCGAGTTGCACATCTTTCGACCCAGTCCTTCCTCGATTCTGACTCTGTCTGAGTTGTCCCTGGAAACTGTCGCGTCCAACGAGTCAAACAATGCACCGTAATACTCACAGGCCTCCTTGACACGCGCCACCAGCGGCGCGGTGTTGGCGTTCATTTCCTGCTCAACCACCGTCACCACAGTCGGAGACAATCCTTTAACCCGGCGGAGCAGGTCATCGCGCAAATTCTCCGTCGTCACACTCTCGTCCGGCAACTTGTAAAGTTCAAACGCAAAATTCACAGCCAAAGCTTCATCAGAGTCCACGGCGAGTTTCTCCCGTGTCAACTCACGAATATTCGAATTCATCATGCAGAAACTGAAGCAAACACCAATTTTACTCGCTAATACTTTAAGTTCCTCTCCAACTATCTTCAGCTTCTCTTCGCCGCCTCTCATTAAATCCGTGAAGGTTGTGATCTTCAAAACCGCCGCCTTTTTTCCGCCATTTTTGGCGGCGAGAGCATAGAGTAAATGCACATATTGCCCACCTTGCCCAATATCAAAATCCACGACATGAAGCTTGTTAAATAACTGATCCGAGGTAGCTTCGAGGATAGCAAGGTTTGCTGCCATGAATCCGAGCTTAAAACACGGCGAAACATCGTACAACATTTGTGTCGTGATAGCATGTTCATTACTGTACAGCTCCGACACCGCCAGTTGATTATTGAAGGGATTCACGCGCGACTTCAAAGCAGAGGCTAAATAGGCGGCGAGTCTCTGTGAAGAAGTGCCTGTTGCGTAGGCCACTTGACGGAGGCGCGTGAGAATTTCCAATGCAATTTCTGTCTTCCCTTCAGAGATAGCAACTGAGGCGTCGATCATGCTTTGCTTGGGGCAAGGCAGCGGCGGAGAAGCAGAAGTGGATGCACATGACGAGGAAGAAGAAGTCGGAGATGGCGAAATTGGCTTCTGGGTTGGTTTTATCAGATTTTGTATCGTATCAGACCACTCACTGTTGATCACCACAGACACCGCTTCGCATTCATCTTCGTCGCACAATAGCTGTTTCTCCAGCTCCTGTAACCGATGATTCATCAGCGTCTTCTCCGACTCTTGCGTCGATAAGCACTCCTGGCCAGAAACTGTACCCGAATTTACACCCGAGTCCGCTCCGTTCTGAACTAGATTCGGAAAGGAAGAACCCATTGGAACGTTATTCATATTTTGTGGTCTGTGTTGATGAAGAATTGGAAATCCGTACTGCGGGTTTCCATTTACCGCCGAGGAATTTGAAATTGCGTCGACTCCTGTTGAAATGGAGGAAACTGGCGAGAAATCTACAAGAGATAAAGGGGATACCGGAGATGCATGTTGATAATTTGGTCTGGGCTTCACGTTCCGCAGATAAAACCCCAACCCGTTTTGATTATGTATCTGCTGCTGTTGAAAAACTGCCAGAGATCGTTTTCCTATCAAATCCGGCCGCCGGGAAGGCATGATCTGAGAAGCCGGATCGGGTAGAATCCCGGCGAGAGTGGACCTGTAAGAAACTTGCTGTTGTGGGTTAAGGTTGTTCATGATGGGTCTCCCGCCGGCGGTGAAGAAGTCGGAACCTCCACCGGAGAATCCAGAAGACATTTTTATGCTAGATAAATGGAATATTTCAATTGCAACTTGTATACTTTCACCTAAGATATGTCTGATTCCTTAAAAAAATCGGCATTTAGAACTGAAAAAAATATTTAAGAGAAAGAAAGAGAAAGAGAGAGTGCAGGAGGAGAGGGGCCGAGTGGATGAAAGAGATTTTCAATTTCAAGCTATTGGATTGATATCTTGTATAATTATAAGAACGAGCTGTTGCTTAGTTTTAGAGAGAGAAACGTACACACGTAATACAGAGAGAGAGGGAGAGAGTTATATAAGAAAGAGCTGTTGCTTAGTTTTAGAGAGAGAAACGTACACACGTAACACAGAGAGAGAGAGAGAGGTTTTGTGGTTTTTGTGTGCGTTTTGTTAATTGGAGCTTGTTTGAGCACATAAACGGTAGATTATCAAGAATGTGCGGTTAGAAAAGAAAAATTGAATTTGTTTGTAATATTATTTTATTAAAAAATGTGTAGTTGAAAAAAATGAAGAAAAATATATTTTAAAATAAACCTTAAAAATTGTTTCTTTTACGACAACAATGCTGTTCGCGTGTCACTAATTATGACCGTTGGATGAGTTGAATCTTTGGTCTTTTTAAAAGTTCAAGGTTAAATCGACGGTGAGGTTTGAGTGGGTTTTGACCAATGAGACACGATNAAAAATTGAATTTGTTTGTAATATTATTTTATTAAAAAATGTGTAGTTGAAAAAAATGAAGAAAAATATATTTTAAAATAAACCTTAAAAATTGTTTCTTTTACGACAACAATGCTGTTCGCGTGTCACTAATTATGACCGTTGGATGAGTTGAATCTTTGGTCTTTTTAAAAGTTCAAGGTTAAATCGACGGTGAGGTTTGAGTGGGTTTTGACCAATGAGACACGATTATCACGCGCAGTGTCGTCACGTGAATTCAACACATACATTGTATTGGAAGAATCATGTAAAGGTGGCTAAAGTGTTGTAACTGACCAAGTTGTAATTGTATCCTCACCAATGATGCCCAACCCACATATCCAATTCTATATTTTCCAGTCATATCCCAGAATATTTAAATTATTTTCAAAATATCCGATTAAATTTGTTGTTGAGAGAAAATAACCTGTTGGGCCAGTAACGGATTTCAGACATTTTTTAAATTTATTTTTCTATCAAACTTATTTTTAACTTCTGTCGACTTTTTAATTATATATCTCATCAATTTTTATAAAAATATACTAAAAATCTGTTTTACCTGTTTTTGCTTATATATAGCATGAATTGAGAAATAGTGCAAATGATTTATTACTTTTCTGTTTCAGTAGTAGTAGTTAGAATAATTACATTACATTTTTCTTAATCTATCTAATAAAAGGTTTTTGTGATAAAGTGTGCATATGTATAGATCACTACATTATCATATTATCGGATTTCAATAGTTTTATCTTGTACATCGAGATCTCTTTGTAAGGTGATTCATTGGGTACCTATTTAGTTTAGTAACGTAATTTCTATCTTACAATTAGTTCACTATGTGAGTGTGTTTACCTTGTTTTTTCCAAACATATTAGAAAAAAAAATATCACATTAGTACGAATTTGTCCAGCTAAAAAAATATAGTTTATTAATTGGTTATTATCGATACAAGTATTGGTCGATTATGTATATAGGCATGTGTGCACATATGTCATGTGCAACATGAATTGAGAAAAATGAGTACAGAAGATTTGTCACGTTCATATTTTAATAGTGAATTGTGTATTCTACTTTATTTTTTTGAGGATATCTAATATAAGCTTTGTGTCTTGGCCAAATGTGGAGGCTCGAGGGCAAGATTTCATCAAGCATTAATTAGTACGGACTAGATATCACGTTTTATGAATTCGTCCCATTACAAATGCTGCGAGATTATCATGAAAAAAATAATAAGATTTGTGAGTTGTCCATCTAAGTTCACGAAAATTTTCCATTTATGGGTCAATATACTTGTGATTAGCGTAATGTACTTTTTACCATTTGTTCCATTTATGTTGTTTCTCAAATGCAATAACGAAATTTAAAAAGGGCACTTTTAGAAATTGATTCTAGCCTTGTATATCATAGAAACGAAACTCATGTTTTCATGAATTGTCCCACTACAAAATATTGTCTATTTATCGTGAAAAAAGTAGAGTTTGCCAGATAAATTCATATGATTTATTAATTATTACAATGAATACAACGTGGTTATGAGTTTGTCCCGCTATAAATTTATCATAAAAGAATAGAGTTCGTTAGTTGGTAGTTATAAATATTGGTATTGATCAAGTAGACATGTACGCACGGTAAGTCATACACAACATGAATTGAGAAAAAGAGTGCAAAAGATTGATCATATTTTTATTTTGGTAGTGATTTGCTATTTATGTATTGGCAAAATATTTTTAATGAAAGTTTCTTGTCCTGGTTGAATGCAAGTTTCATGTAAAAATTTATTTAGTAGGGACTATATATCATACTAGTATTTATTTGGTAATTAGAAATATGCAAAATGCTTAGACTTTAAATGTAGTTACAAAAGATTTATTCATAATTCTACTTTCAAATAGAGTTTTCTTAAACGAAATTTTTTTCTAGAATTGTATAGAACGAGATAGGAAATTGAAAATAGAAAAATGGTAAATCATAGAGACCTTCGCTCCACGTTACATAATTTTAGAGACATCGCTCAACTTTTTAAAGATTACATAATTCTACCTTGGTTCTTCCATAAGCGAGCACGAGATGGCTCGACCGCTATAACGAGCCAAAAATAAAAAGGAAAATTTGATTGCAGTGGGGATACCCCTAATATACCAGTATAAAACAAAAATGGCATATAGAATTTGACAAAAGGAAAGGAGAGGAAGAATCAGCGCGAGTTGAAATTACTTCCATAATTTATGGACTTCGCAAAAGAATACTCTTCCGAATGATTATAATTAATTTGAATCTTATACAAATATTTTATCACTCCATACCCGACAGTATACTAACAAAATTCTCAACCATTTATTCATATATTTCGCGAAATGTACGTATACTATACATTTATTCACTCATCATTTATATTTAATTATAACTCAAATCGTTTAAAAACACTCTCAAAACATACTAATATATTTCGTCTCTCTCTATGTTTTGTAAGGTCCATTGAATAGTACTAAATATTAATAAATAAATAAGTAGAAATATTATTTGATTATGCGATCCAACACAATCTCATCGCTCGATAAACTTGGACAAATAAGACCATCCGCATATTAGTTAAGACACAATAAAATCTATCCCTTTGGGGGTGGTTGAGTTGGTGTAGCATGTGAACGTGAAAATCAAATGTCACTAGTTCGAATATCCTGTTAACATTTCATCGATCAAGTTCGACGTACTGGATTTGTCTAATGCGGTTTACCTCTTATGTATAGTTTGCGGGCTACTACACATAGAAACGAGTTTACCTAATGGGCACTTATAGTGGTCGGGCCTTGCCCATTTGAGTTGCTCGTGGCTCCACGATGAGTAGTGGCTACGGATTCCTACGTTAAAGGAAAATGACGAAGTAAAATCATGTCCGTCATATGGTTGAGCACAAATATTGGATGCTGAGTATGCACGACGATAATAACCCTTCAATGGAGTCCACCGAGTCGCATAAAATTCGGATATTTACACGTGGACAAATAGTAGCACGTTTTCATACTTTAAACTGTTCCAACCGGTTCACGGTTTGTTTTGTTCCAACTGCATAATATCAATTCTCTGGTTGACTTTTGATAAAGATTGACTGACACGTGTCCATATTCAGGAGAAGAAAATTTGGAAACGAAAAGGTCGCTACGTTGGCAATGCCATCACCATTAAAATATTCACATTCATATTGAAACAAAAAATGGTATTTAAATGAAAACTAATTTTGCATTCAATTGTTAAAATTTCCCTTAATAAATGGGAATTCAAATTTTGAGTGTCAAATTTTTTAGTTTATCTCAATTTTTTAAAGCTATTTCATAATATTTAAAGACTAGATTGATTCGTTTGAAATTTTTTGTTGAAGAAGTCATTGTTTATTTTATAATCATTCATCAATTCATTCTTATATCCAGATTGTTAGGAAAAATTGAAATATTATTTCTATTTTGGGTGTTTCGACTACTATACTTCAATTTTATCTGTAGCTTCTCAAGAACTCCGACATAATTACAGTAAGAAATATAAAACTAAATTGTCTACAGTACATAGATGATACCCTGATGTTTATGGAAATAGGTTTAGAGGGATTTTTTGGAGTAAGTAATTATCCGTTTTCAAGTTTCGTGAAAATATCATTTTTGAAGAAGGTGAATTTCTCGCATTGTGAAATTTCCAAAATGATGAACGCCCTACTTTGATTAAAAAATATTATTTTTCACCTAATCAATTCTAACACGTGTACATGAGAGTTATGTGCTAAATGTAACACGACTTTATTTTCTCGATTTAACTCATTTATTTCCAACCACCAAGAAGATGTAAAAGTAATTGAACATTTATGCATAAAGAAAAATATAAATGGAGAGACTAAAGGAATATTAGATGCTTTGAAATTTGAATTCATTCTAACATTACAAAATGTGGCTTCGCCATTAAAATGCAACTGTTTATCTATGTCTTCTCAATGAATATTTGACAGAATGGTAACTGCGAAGGTTGGTTCCCAACTTTAATCACCATCCATATCGAGACATCACCTTTTTACTTTATCAGTGTCCTATGATTTTTTATTGTTTTTCCTTTAGCGGTGGCTAGATCTATTTTGTACAACGTTTATGGGAATCGGACCGAACTCATCAATTATGCGTAATAGTAAAATTTCGGATTTAGATATCAAAATTATAATGTTTATACGATGAAAGAGTGAGCACGATCCCTTCGGTTTGATTCTAATGAAAATCTAACCGAATAGGGTATTGATGAAAATTATACATAGTGTCTATGTGCAGTAATGGAACCAACCGATCCTAAGTAGATTACATCATATTTGTTTTTTAATATTTTAGTTTTCTGAAGAACGCCTCTTTTATCTAATACATGTCATATCGATACAAGTCAGATGCATTCCATAGAAGTAACTCGTGTTTTCGTATTTGCTAGTAAAATAACATTTTTGTAAACTAATTTTTCCCTCAACAAAATTGCAAGAACTCGTTGAGAAAAAGGTGGAGTAATTACAAACAAACATTGTTGCTTGCTTATCCAAACTTCTCAAATCCACACCTATCAAATGAACGACTTGAATCCCTTGCCTAACTAAGTCATTTCACACCATACATTTCTTTGTAAATCCACTAAAAGTCATTTTAAAACTCCATATTTACCTAATCCTTCCTATTTTATAGTGACAAATTCTACTGTCTTCCTCAACGAGCTGTGATTTGCACCCAAGGCACAGCTTTTCAGTCTACCTAAATTGTAACTAACCAGTCACGATTCAAAAATGAATATTGTCAATTAATTTAATTAAACAATGTGACTATGTTAACTAGTAAATTATGAAGTTAATGCTTCTTTTTTTTTTGCCCTTGACCTCTATTGATTGTCTCGAACCAGCAACAAGCCTATAACTATCCAAATCTCATGCACAAATCGTTATATCATACGTACTGTACGCTCTGAGCGAGACTGAACCCATCTTACCTGTTAGAATTTGAGTGTGACTCGAATTTCTTATTGAAGTAATTGAAAAATTCTAATTGAAGCGCACATAAAAAAAAAATTCAGTTTGGAATGCTATTGGAGTCCTAAATCAAGTTGAAATTCTATTTTGGAAACTCATTGTGAGTTAAAAATTGGTATTGGATTTGAAGAAGAGTTCGAGATGAAGAAAACAATTTGAAAAGAAAAAATAAACAATTGGCAGAGCGTCCGGCGCCGCAGCGCAGGGCATGGGGCACGGTGGCCAGGGGCGGAGCTAGGAAAGTAACTCAGTGTGAGCACAATTTATCGATGTTGAACGTCAAGTTTTTTTGTTATGGATTTAATGATGATAAAAATATAAAACAATATTACGACAATACTAAAAATGACGTAATTTATAAATTACACTTGTTCC
>CAIGRK010309280.1:0-15930 GCA_903798315.1 Fraxinus greggii | reverse complement strand
AGAACTACTCAAAATTAAAATTTATCTGTCTTCAGTGATAATATTAAGTGGAATTAAAATTTAGTTTATAATCTAAGTCAAAATCAATATCTAATTTTAACCATATATTTTATTTTATGAGGTTTATAACTTTTCAATTACATATTTCATTAACTTTTGTCAAAATATACTAAAAATCTAATTATAATCCCAACCAAAAAGTGGTTGAGATTTCGAATTTCATCATAAAATGTCAATCTTATTAATTTCATGCTTTCGAGAATGAAAATTCCAGCGTTCGTAGTACTCCATGAATAGCTAATATGAGGTAAGGTTGATCTTTTTACATTTCATAATTTCATGCTTCTCAATTTTTGGAAAAAATGATTTTCTTCACTTTAATCAATTTCTATATTGGTTGTTGCTTCTTCATATTACTGGATTCATCCTATGGTGTTTATGTTTTATACTTACAAAACTTCTCAACGCTATTCTAACAATGTAAGCTTATCAATTCCAAATTAAAATCATTTCTATTTTGTCAACAACAATCGACTAACGTGCAACGCACGTTTTCCTCTCTAGTAATACTAGNTAAGGTTGATCTTTTTACATTTCATAATTTCATGCTTCTCAATTTTTGGAAAAAATGATTTTCTTCACTTTAATCAATTTCTATATTGGTTGTTGCTTCTTCATATTACTGGATTCATCCTATGGTGTTTATGTTTTATACTTACAAAACTTCTCAACACCATTTCAACATCATTCTAACAACATCAGCTTATCAATTCCAATTTAAAATCATTTCTATTTTGTCAACAACAATCAACTAACGTGCAATGCACGTTTTCCTCACTAGTGACATATAAAATTCTACAGACGTCGGATTGACATGATTTCAACTTTACTCAGTGGCTAATCCATGAGGCTATCAAATGCCACTATTTTGTCCAAATATTCTAAGTAATGATTGAGTTACGAATTTTTAAAGTTCAGGGCAGAAGCTAAAAATTTAGAAAACAGCAACACTAAATCGCTAAAACTTTCTTTTGTGGTAAATTGTGGCTTGTAAGTTAATTTCTATAACACATATTGCTTTTAAACATAACTTATTCATAAAAATGTTCTTAGAATAGTTCCACATATGATATTCATAGAAATCTAATTTAAAAAAAAAACATAAATGTTGCATAATCCAATTAAAAACGTCAAGTCACTGGCATCTCCATAGGATTTTGCATCATCCTCTACCATCATCCATGCCCCAAGCATATCAAATCAACTTGTAGGAGGGGAATTAACCAATGAGTTTGAAACTCAATACATATTATCGGTGCATTTCGTTATCAAATTAGAAATTTCAAACTTTAGATTCATACCGTCGCACGTAGAGGGATTTCCGGCAAAATCCAATTTCTATAGCATTATCATAACACGTAGAGCTGGAAAATGATCATTCAAACTATAGTAGAGCCAAAGCACCGTATCCGGAGTTACCAATTCATTCAAATGTTTAACAAAAAATCATAATTTGAAAATGAAACAAACACTTGCACATCTACCGACCTTTGTTTAAAAGCTTTTGAAAGTATAAAGTTGGACGATGGTTGTTGCTTCCCGGTGGCACCAGAACTTTTAGAAATTTGCTCCTCTTATTTTTTTGTTTTTTTTTTTCTTTTGAAAATCTTTTTCCTTGATCAAAGTGTGCCTTTCTCCTTCCCAACCTTGCTATTCTTTTAAGATTTACTTAACATACAGTTATTTGTTTGAGAGAAAATAAGAGTTAATTTCGGATTTGAGGGGAGATGTAGTTAAAAATGATTTTCTTCTTTTTGTAACCTCCATTTTTAGTGAAAAACTAAATGAGAGACTTATATTATCATTAATCTTGTTAAATTGAGTCTTTAACTAGGAATTTAAAGAGTTTTAAGCCCATAAAAAATTAATTCTAGTAAAAAGTTTTATAAAACAATTACATAAATAATAAAAATGAAGAAAATGAACTATTCATATGAATGTAACTTATCTCTATGAATGCTCACTAATAAAATAATTATTCTATCCAATTAATTTGGTATAATTGTTCTTAATGCACAACAATAAGGAGTTTTTTTTCAAAAATAATTTTATAAAATTCTTTATAAAAACATCTGCATGGTGATTCGAACCTGGGTTGCCTATATGAAATACCATGGAGATGACCATTGTTACAATCCAGTTATTCATTAAATCTTTGTAATCAAATTTACTTAAACTTAATGTCTTAAATTATTGGGCTTATAAATAACTTATGACTTGTGCGTTCATAACCTTAAATGGGCCGAGCTTCCATAGTTCGATTCTTAAATGGGCTACATCAACCAAATTAAGATTATAAAATTCGGGATATTACAAGTATTCACATGGGTGAATGACCTAGATGGTATTTCCTGCTTCTGCTTGCCTCTAACATGATCTTGTCGCAAGTTTGGCTCATGTGGCCTCTTAAGTTGGGTGCTCAGATGTCAGGTTAGCTTTCATTGCTTCCTCTATGTTGATGTACTTTCCTTCTCGGGTGTGGAGCTCAGTCATTGATTTAGGTGATGTCTTAGATAAAGACATCTTGAAGGCTTCATTACCTTACTGCATATGTTAGAGCCGAAACAACCATTGTAATGTAAAGGTCAGGTATCTGCAACCTTTCTTTGTTAAATCTCGACATGAAGTTATGTAAGGTTTCATTCGGCCCCTGGCGGAGCTGCATGAGGGTGGCTGTTGCCTTCCTAATGTGCTTACTACTTACGAAGAATGCGGAGAACTTATTAGCAATGTCTGAGAATGAGGGTATAGAATTAGGCTCTAATGTGGTGAACCAATCCCTGGCGGCATTGGTCAAAGTTTGAGGAAAGGCCTTGCACATTACCAAGTCCGGCGCAACCTGTAAGTTCATGATGTCTCTATACACATTGAGGTGGTTGATGGGGTCAGTGGTCTCATCCTACTCCTTTATGCGGGGGAATTTGAACCTCTGGGAACCGATATGAATGAACCTCTGGCGTGAATGGTGTGCTAGGGGTAAACCTTGTCATTTCCTAGGTATTCTGCAATAGTCCATCCGTAATCTCATCTTGTATGATCTGAGTAAGTTCGTCTGAATCCATGGTAACCAATCTCGAGGTCGAGGCCACTGGGGGTGTGCCCAATGCCCCGATCCACCAATGTTGTGGGCATCACGGGTGTCTCGAGCTCATGCATCAGCCATGAAACCTCCTGATTGAGCTGGTGTTGGTGTTTGAGCTGGTGTTGGTGCTTGAGCTGGTGCCGGAGTCGGAGGTGTATTTTTTTGACTTAGTAGTTGAGTTAGTGTTGCAACTTGCTGACTCCAACGGTAATCACTGTTGGTTGAAGAATTGGTATTGCTGATGATTATTCTTGATGGATTGGGGGCTCTGTGATAAGAGGTTGGTTTGGAGTGCATGAGTTTGTCAGAGAAAGACATGAACGTGTATTCACCATAGCTTTCGGTAGCATTTCCCATAGACGGCACTAATGATGTTACCAAAAATCGTACATACTGATTTTTGAGCTTGACAACTGAGAATGAGCATGAACGAGATCTTTCGGTACCTGAAACAAAGGCGTCGAGGTGTGTCCTCGTCGCCCCTCCAATACTTAAAGTCAAAGAGAGAATATGAAAAAGCTTGAGTGCTCAAATTGTATGTAAACACGTACCTAAATAATGAATTGGAGCCTTGTATTTATAGAGGTAGGTAGCCCATACCTGGTTGGACTTGGTTTGCTACGTGTCCTTATCCTAGAGAGTTCTACTTGAGATGAGTATTGCACTGCAACTATAGATCTAGTCATACTTTGACTATGACACTCAGCGATATAGACTCCTTTCTGCAACTGTAGATCTAGTCATAGTTTGACTATGACACTCAGTGATATATACCCTTTCTGGACATAGGAGTCTTAACTTGAGGTATTTGAATAGACTTAGAATTCCTAGAATGTTGAATCAGTCCATGTCTAAGGAAACCTTTGAGTTTGGCTAAGGAAAAGGGCCAAGGACACAACAATCTTTGGGGGGTCATACATCCTCGAGGACATATCCCGAGGACTCCGTCACCATGTTATCATAAGAGCTCTATTACCGATCCTCGAGATACCCCGAGGACAGATGGCCCATTTTAGCATATATCGCTCCTCGAGAATTCGAAGCTCGGGATGACAATAAAATGCCCATATCAAGTTTAATTTTATTTATCAATTTAATTGATGTATATTTATCTCACTTGAGAAGATATATTTAGTTAAAATTCCTACCCTCACATGAACAACAATTACTGTTATCATAAATAATTTTTTCATTTTCAACTTTGATCTATAAGAAATAATTTATTTTGTTACTTAGACAAACTTTGCTTAGAATCTCAATGTTGGTTATTCATATTTGTTCATTTCGTACGGTTGAGTATTCGAAACCCTAATAGTACTACCAATAGCAATGCAATTGCATTGCGGAATTAAAGACACAAGAAGGTTCGAAACATTGTAAAACTACGTCCTCGATAGTCCGTCACTACAGCATTTCACCATGATTCAAAGATGTTTCCAAGAGAAAAATGTACATCTCATTTTTTATAATCCCCTCTCTCTTTTATGATAATATAAAATCATAGTGACGACTCCCTATTTATAAGAAAAATTAGGATAAAATTGATATTACAAGCATGAAATTATTAAATTATTGTTAATTAAATTTGGTACCCCCTAATGGGTCTTCTTGTCCCCCTTCCAACCCCATTGCAACCTCATCCCTAAGACATTCACGTATGGATTCTTCACGATAATATTTTATTTAAAGGTTCTAGCTATCTTGTTTGTGCTAAAGCATATTTACTATTGAATTGGTGGTCGTGACTTTTGTTTATTTGTATTTGCGACCTATATTAGAGATACAACATTTATATACGTTAAAAATAATATATCGAATGAAACTGAAATAGAAACAATGAAAAAAATGTATTTATAAGGTTAAAAACAAATGTTGAAAGAAAGATTGTTATATTAATTACAAAATAGCAATAAAATCAAAACAATGGAAAATTAATAAAATACTATGAGGATCATATTTTTTTTTATAACTTTAAAGTCTCTAAAACTCAATTTAAATTGCTAAGTGAACTAGCTTACGGAACAACAGATCTGACATCTATCCATAAGAAAGTGATGACCAGAAGAACGAAAGAAGATGAACATAAATCAATATTCCACCGTCATTCAACAAGACACGATATGCCAAAAGAAAAATATTCAACAATCATTTGCACTCTGACTATTAAGTCAACGACTGGACGAGAGATGAGTGCAAGAGACAAGAGATGAGTATTTGGTTAGGCTTAGAATGAAATTACCTTGTGTATGAAATGTGCTCACCTATATATAAGAGGAAAATAAGTCAAGATAGGCTGTTGAGTCAGACCGAAGTACAAGACATGGTTGTTTGATTAAATAGGCAAATGCAATTACATAATTACTCGTCGAGTCGAATAATGTGGAATCCCTTTCCTCATGCGTATGCCACATAATATATAGACATAAAAATTAACATATACAAATATGATATCAAATTATTTTAAATTGAAGACCAACAAAGAAAAACCTATAACACCGAGGGACAAATATATTAAACACAAAAGACTATCCCAACCAAGGAAAGAAAAAATCACAATTCTAGCTAACTAGCTAGGAAGGAGACAACCTACTCTAAGTCCCAACCAGGTGAAAAAACACGAATAGAAAAAACAAAAGTCAAGACAACAAATATCAAGGGAATAAGGACAAAAGAAATAGAAAAAACAAAAGCTCATTATAAGATTTGCTGACCTAAAAAAATGCGCCAACAGAATCCCGACCACCTTCCCTCCACGAAGGCGTTACCTAGACACGGGAACACTCCGTTAGGAGGCAAAGTTAGCCGATAAAGAAAAAGTTCCGGCAGTCATTTGCAGTCTGACAATCAAGTCAACGACCGGACAAAAGATAATATGAGTGCAAGAGACGGGAGAGGGTATTTGGCTAGGGTTAGAGAACATACCTTATTGTGAATGAAACTCACATATATATAGGAAAATGTAAATGAGCTGAGCCCTTGATGGCATAGGCCAAATCAATTGAATAGTCGATGCTATGTTCCACCTGAGCATGCCACATAATTTATGGATATAACAATAGTCCTCCAAGTCTAAGTTGTACATTCATGTGTGGGCTAGACTTCGAAATATAATTTGTCAAGTAGGCGAAGTCTTACAAATTACCTCAAAAATGTGAGCAGCTCCAATAAGGGTTTATGAACTGTCTCGAAAATATACATCGATCCCAAATAGGTGAAGACTTGCGAATTTCCTCTACAATGCGAATCGCTCCAATAAATGAGGACCTATGAACTGTCTCAAAATATTTGTGTGAGTCTGAATAATCGAGGACTTATATATTGTCTCGAAAGATGTCGCATATAATTTATCAAAATTTTGATAGCTTCTCCTCTATAATATGGAATAAATCAACCTGCAATATAACATAATATCTCCAGTACATATACAAAGTAAATTGGGATACACTTTCCCTTCCAAATAAGGTAAAATGATGATTAGATCAAACATGTTAGTGTGAAGCAAATAACATGATATCTGTAAAATGATAATGTAGATAACGTGATATACATAGTGACGTAGTGAAAATAGTGTCATGATAGCAGTAATAATGCAATGATACTATATCACAATAGTCCCCCAAGTCCAGATATAGATATTTATATCATGGTTGGAGTTAAGAAAATAGGACCATTCTTGGAAAGCCTTTAATTTCTCTATAAGCTTTAATTTGAATGTTGAGTAGTTTTGAAGATACTAAAGTGATACTTTAATTTGGCTGAAATTTGAAGCGCAGATAAGGCTCTGACGTGGTGAAGCAATGCTTCAATTTTGTAGAATTTTGAAGTTTATGCCGAAGTGAAGATGAAGCATTTTTAAGGTCATTTTCGAGGTTTGAATGCAAGTTCACTTTTTATGGTTGAGAGGCTTTTCCCATGACTTTTTGTACATGAGAGGCATATGCTATCCACTCGGACAAATTAGGAGGTGGTTCCCTTTAGGATCTAGCTCTTCGTCAAACATCCGCATATTCCTGTATGGTGGATGGTTCATCCATACAAAAGCTTCTTCTATAACTTTTTGTCAATGGGAGGCATGTGTTATCTACTTCAGCGAATTAGGAGGTGGTCCCCTTTAGGATCCAACTCTTCATCGAACCACCCACACTTCCCTGCAAGGTAGATGGTTCATCCATATAGAGGCTTCTTTCATGAATTTTTGTCAATGGGAGACATGTGCTATCCACTTCAACAAATTAAGAAGTGGTCCCCTTTGAGATTTAGTTCTTCGTCGAAGTACCCATGCTTCCTTGCATGGTGGATGGTTCATCCATGTAGAGACTTATCCCATGACCTTTTGTTAATGGGAGATATTTGATATCCACTTTGACGAATTAGGAGGTGGTCTCCTTTGGGATCTAGCTCTTTGTCAAAGCGATCACGCTTCTCTACATGGTAAATGGTTTATCATGCATAGGTTTCTCCCATGACCTTTTGTCAGTGAGAGGCCACTTCGACGAATTAGGAGGGACCCTCTTTGGAATCTAACTCTTCGTCGAAGCATCCAAGCTTCACGACATGGTGGATAGTTCATCCATGCAAATGATTCTTCCATAGCTTTTTGTCAACGGGAGACACGTGCAATCCGCTTCGACAAATTATGAAGTGGTCTCCTTTGGGATCCAACTTTCCGTCTAAGTTCCCATGTTTCCCTAGACGGTGGATGGTTCATCCATGCAAAGACTTCTCCCATGACATTTTGTACATGAGACACATGTGCCTCCGCTTTGGCCGAATTATGTGAATAGCTCTCGAACTATTGGAGTCTTATAAATTTGTCTCGAAATGATGAGATCTTACAGGTAGGCTCAATGATAGTGAGAGGAAATGAATAAAAATCTCGAGAAGCCAGGGATAGGCATATGGTGAGATGGGAAATAAATATCCCGCGAATAGCTCTTGAACTATCAGAGTCTTATAAGCGGTCATAGATAGACAATGGCTAATGGCCAGACTCGATAATAGTGAGATGTGAGGAATAAACAACTCGTGATGCCGGGGATAAGCATTGGTGCGGTGGGGAATAAACATCCTTCGAATAGCTCTCGAACTATCGGAGTCTTATAGGTGGCCTCTGATAGACGAGGTCTTATAGTTATGCTCGACGATAGCGAGTAGCACGACCTCAGAATGACAAGGTCGTTGAGCCGAGAGGCGAGGAATAAACATCTCTTGGAGCCAAGGAAAATCATTTGGCGAGGCATGGAATAAATATCTCGCGAATATCTCTTGACCTATTGGAGTCTTATAAATTGACCTCGGAATGACGAGATCTTACAGTTAGGCTTGATAATAGTGAGAGGCAATGAATAAACATTTTGTGAAGCTAGGAATAAGTATCGACAAGGGGGGGAATAAGTATCCCGTGAATAGATCTCGAACTATTGCAGTCTTATAAACGGCCTCAAATAGACGAGTTTTACAGTTATGCTTGTCGATAGTGAGAGGGGAGGAAGAAACATATCGCCAAGCCAGCGATAAGCATTGGTAAGGCAGGGAATAAATATCCCGCGAATAGTTCTTGAGCTATTGTAGTCTTATAAATTGGCTTCGGAATGACGAAACCTTACAGCTAGGCTCGACAATAATGAGAGTTGATGAATAAACATCTTACGAAGTCAGGAATAAGCATTGGCGAGGTGGGAAATAAGCATTGGTGAATAGTTCTCGAACTATCAGAATCTTTTAAGTGGTCTTAGATAGACAAGGTCTTAAAGCTAAGTTCGACGATAGTGAGAGGCGATGAATAAACATCTCACGAAGCTAGGAATAAGCATCGACGAGGAGAGAAATAAACATCTCGAGAATAACTCTCAAATTATCAGAGTCTTATAGGCAGCCTCGGATAGATGAGGTCTTAAAACTAGATTCGAAGATAGTGACAATGCTAGAAATGGCTCCTTATTGTACATGCAAACACATCGGCAGTTTGCTTCTTTCCTTTTTCAAGGAACGAGGAATCCAAGATACTGCATCTTCTTTTATTCAGGAAAGAAGAACTCATAGAATGCTACCTATGTTAATAAGGAATTCACAAGTTAGAGCTCCATTCAATAATAAGAAAACAGGCTAGTGTTTGCATTCAATAAATAAGAAAATCAAGAGTTGGGGATTTTCTTTAAAGATGCAAGGTCTTACATGCTAGCCTTGACATGCAAGGTCCTAGGTCTTAGAACTTGCCTCGAATAATAAGAGAGATTCGAGCTAGGCATGGTGCCAAATACTTGGCGTACATCAATAACAGTAATTACAACAGAAACCTAAAAGGAATAGCACAAGCAGCCATGTTCAAATAAGGGGATTTCATTTAATAGGCCTAGTCAAACCAAACATTTGTTTAAAAAGTCTAACATCCGATATAAAATGGATAATACAATTTGTAAAGGACTAAAATGTCCTTGTATACAAAAAGATATTATTGTCCTAAATCCCATTTCATTTTGCATTTAACCCTAATTGAATTGCACTTCCATTTCTTCCACAGGATTCGGCTCTACAGGTATGCATTTTCATTTTCACATCATCATATTCTCTATATAATGAAACAATAAGCTCTACATTCTCATTCCTATGAACACTCATTTGGTTGAAATGAGTAATAAAATCTTGCAACATTCTTGTTGGGCATTTGGAGAATAAGAGAGGGTATTATAAATTTTCAATATTTGGATTCTTTTCTTTCTTTTTTGAATCATTACTTCATGTTGTTGTATATATGTTTATGGTGTTCATTTGTCAACAATGATTTTGAATTCATTTTATCATTGGATTAGAGATTTGATATAGGTTACTTCCCAACCTTTTTCTCACTACCCCTTATTTGTATTAATTGGAGTGAAATGTAAGTTGGTAAAGGCATGTTTAGCTATTCTTTTTATTGTTTTACTGTAAAACATACATTTGATTTTCTTCTGTACATGACGACTTAAATAACATTTTCTACAATACATAATGATATACATATTGTTATCAGTACTGTAAGATGTTTGAAATTTGATGAAATTTTTATGTTGAATTACAGTTATGGACACCACGGATATGGTATGGATATCGGTTTGTTATCCAGTTGAATATGAGCAGTCCATTGAAGGTGCATGGAAATGAAAATATGTAGGGAATGACAAAGGGAAAACAATGCATATTCTTGTTGCGAAAACAATTTCTTATGTGAAATTGTATGATAAAGTCAAAGAGGTGTTGAGTGTCGATACAAGGCCGTAAAAAATAGAGATTTCAGCTCTCGCCCCTATAATGTCTATATCTCCAGCTGCTCTGACCATCAATTATTTTGACAACAATGTGAAATGGTTTGTATCTGTCTCTAGAGAAACCTTTTTTGTGTAACTCTTTTGAATGAAGTTGTTGAAAATCAAGAAGAGTTTAGTGATAAAGGACATTTATTACTAATAGAGGGTGGAGAACAAATTGTAAATATGAACAACAAAGAGGAACATGTTCGAATAGACAACAATGGTAACCATGTCAATGGTGATGCGATATTTGTAGATTGTAATGGTTTTGACGTAAATGAAGATAGCCCCTGAAGAGTAGATGGCAAAGACAATTCTCCTGTACTAGACCACAATGATGTGGAGTTAGACATGGATGAACCCTGTAGTTAGATTGTATCTACAATTGTAAGTTCACTCCATTGTGGAACATCAATAAGAATTCTGGAAAATGAAGACGTGCAAGTCAACCAGTTGTTTCCATCAAAATATGATCTAATATCCAAATTGCAGTTGCTAGCTGTGAAGTGTCACTTTGAATATTCTGCATTCGTATACCCTTTACCAGATGAGATCGAATGGAGAATTCCGAAAAATGTGAAGGCTAGAGAAGTATTTCCACCATGGCACAAAAATAGGAAGGCAACCAGCAAAAAGGAGGAAAAGATCAGCCGGAAGTGCAAGAAAATTGGTCATGTCCGATCCATTTGTACGGTCCAAGCAGCTAGTATTGAAACTTAAGTTTGTAATATTGTCGTAACTTGTAGTTTTATGATTTTGTACTTATTTGGAGCACAAAATGATTTGTTAGATTTTGTAGTCATTGTGCCAACTAAACCTTTTTGTACTACTGGAATGGAATTGAAGTCATTACACGATTCCGTGATTTGTTAGATTTTGAAGTCATTCGAAAAACGATAGTGAAATTGTTCCTGAAACACAAAATGATATCCATATCATTTCAATACGTAAATTACACCAATGACACATACCGACATTGAAATCGTTCCTAAAACACAAAACGATTTAGATATTGTTTCAGCATCAAATACACACTGCTTCCCTAAAAAAACTACAACGACACTCATATCATTCCAGTGTCACAAAATGATATAAATGTCGTTTCAATACCAAAATTGCACTGATTAACATAACGACATTGAAATCGTTTCTGAAACACAAAATAATTTATAAATCATTTCAGCATAAATTCACACTGCTTCCATGAAAAAACTACAATGACATTGATATCGTTCATGTGTCAAAAATTGATATATATATCGTTTCAATACCAAAATTGCACTGATTAACATAACGATATTGAAATAGTTCATGAAACATAAAACGATTTACATATCGTTTCACTATTAAATATACGCTGCTTCACTGACCTTTTCTTTGTACTGTATAAAGTCATGAAATAACATAACGACATCCATATCATTTCAGTTCAAATTTGACGAGTTCGAGATCGTTACACTTGAAATAACAACTACAACGAATTTTATAGCGTTTCCTTTCATTCCAAATGACATCCATATCATTTCAGATAAAATCATAACTAAAATAACACTTATATTGTTTATTATCATATCAAACGACAATGATATCGTTGTAGTGTTAAACCCACAAAATAAAGTAACGACGTCCATATCGTTTCAGAACAAATATGACGAGTTTGAACCCGTTCAGATGAAACCGTAACTAAAACGACTAGATGTCATTTCTTTGCACTGAAACGATAATTATATCGTTGTAGTGTCAAAGTTGTGAAATAAGGTAATGGTATCCATATCGTTTCAGTACAAATTTGACGAGTTGAGATCGTTACAGTTCAAATAATAACTACAACGAATTTCATATTGTTTCCTTTCATTCCAAATGATGTGCATATCATTTCCGCTAAAGTCATAATTAAAACGAGACTTATATCGCTTCATGTCATATTAAACAACAATTATATCATTGTAGTGTCAAACCCACGAAATAACGTAACGACATCCATATCGTTTCAGAAGAAATCTGACGAGTTTGAACTCGTTCCGATGAAATCCTAACTAAAATGGTTTAGATGTCGTTTTGTTGCACTGAAACTACAATTATATCATTGTAGTGTCAAAGTCAAGAAATAACGTAACGACATCCATATCATTTCAGTGCAAATTTGACGAGTTCGAAATTGTTACAGTTCAAATAATAATAAAAACGACATTTCTATCATTTCCTTTTACTAAACACGATAACGTACTCGTATAAGTTAAAATCATAACTAAAACAACACTGATGTCATTTCTTTTCATACCAAAAGAATCGACCATCCATGATCATTTGACAGACCTCCGACATATGTGTAATGATCGAAAGAGGGCATCAAGTGGTTTGATAGCACTCAAATGGTTCAGAAAGAGTGAACAGAGACACTTTCTTTCTATTGAAACAACTCAAAAGTGGTAGACAACTGTGGAACACAAATGTTCCCATTGTTTCTGTTGAGTGAGATCGAATTCGCTTGATGACCTATTTTTATCCTCTTACGTACGATGGATGTATATCGGGCGGTCATGGACGATTGAAGCATCATTTCTAAGCATAATGATAGAGTTGTCATTTTAAATATTAAGAAACGATATCCAATTCGTTGTAATTATTATTTGAACTGTAACGATGTCGAACTCATCAAATTTTCACTGAAACGATATAGATGTCGTTACATTATTTCGTGATTTTGACACTATAATGATATAATTGTCATTTCAATGCAAAGAAACGACATCAAAGTCTTTTTAGTTACGATTTCATCAGAAACATATTCAAACTCATCAAATGTTTTCTACAATAATATGGACGTCGTTATGGTATTTAGTGTGTTTAACACTACAACAATATCATTGTCATTTTATATGATAGGAAATGATATAATTGTCGTTTTAGTTATGATTTTAGTGGAAATGATATGCATGTCGTTTGTAACGAAAGGAAACGATATCAAATTCATTGTAGTTGTTATTTGAACTGTAACGATCTCAAACTCGTCAAATTTGCACTGAAACGATATGGATGTCGTTACATTATTTCGTGACTTTGACACTACAAAGAAAATGTCAGTGAAGCAGTGTGTATTTAATACTGGAATGATATGTAAACCGTTTTGTATTTCAAGAATGATTTCAATATCGTTATATTAATCAGTACAATTTTGGTATTGAAACGACATATATATCATTTTGTGACACATGAACTATATCAATGTCGTTGTAGTTTTTTCAGGGAAGCAATGTCAATTTGATGCTGAAACGATAAATAAATCATTTTGCGTTTCAGGAACGATTTCAATATCGTTATGTTAATCAGTACAATTTTGGTATTAAAACAACATTTATATCGTTTTGTGACGCATAAATGATATCAATGTCGTTGTAGTTTTTTCAAGGAAGCAGTGTGTATTTGATGACGAAATGATATCTAAATCGTTTTGTATTTCAGGAATGAGTTTACTATCTTTTTTTGAATGACAGGATTTTTGTACTTGAACGACATTAAATACTTTGTGACATAAGAACAAAGATAATTTCGTTACGTGAATATGCATTATATCAACGCCTTGGACGAGTACAATATGTAAACTGGAAAGATATAAAAGGGCACAAGAATAGGTAAATTTCAATTATATTCAATATTCATAATCATTATAGTTGCAAATGTAAATGCACTAACTAGGAGCTAGGCAACATCATCGACATTTATAGGAATAGCAACTACTCCACCAAAAAGAACAAGGTCAGCCACAAAATGTTATCAAAATATCAATACATATATCAAAACACAATCTAAGGCTTGAAATTCCAAGCTAACAACTCTGCAGCCAATTTCTTTCGCTATATTAGTACGTAATCCAATTGAATTGCATTTACGTTCATATTCGCTTGCAAAAATTTTATGTATTTCAGTGTGAATATCCCGTAGTCAGATCTACAAAATAGTTGTGCCCCAATTTTAAATAGTTAAAATAATTTAGTACTAATTATGAAATTAGTGAATCTTACCCATTCAATTGTTGGGGAACATCTATAACTTTCACAAATTTGAACTTTTCTGTGCTATAGTTGTCATCACTTGTGACGTGGAATTTGATCAGTAATGGAATAACCTCATGTAAAGGCAGAATGTAAGCTTCCAACGCTGTCCTACGAATCGAACATAAAAGTTGTTTGTTCCTCCAAGTCGATTTGAACTGTAAACCAATGGTTGCCGATACAACAAGGAATATACAAATATCTGTGGTCCTTCCAAGGTTTACTGATCTCTGGAGTAGCCCCTCTCACGTAATTTATCAAACTCTTACTAGAATTAAGCTCTTTACTCGGTTGCAACTGGCCATGTGTATTGACAACAAATTGATAAAAGTAACTATCCAATATGCACCAAGAAAATTTGAAAGCCCTTTCTCGTATCTGGTATAGGGCCCCGTTCATAATCTGCGCAAAAGAACTGGTTAATACAAATTGAAATCTTATGTAACATTATCGTAAAATCATTAAAGTTGTATTACTTACATTGCAATTTATCCAACCATCCTCATTCAAAAGTTCGATCAATTTTTTTGCTTGAACATTGTAAAAGCGCAAAGGTATAATTTCACTCCACATATAACAAGTGAAGCATACGAACAATAAATGCATAAGCTATATAAACCAAGTTAAGCAAACAGATTTTCAATAAGATAAAATAAATTATGTACAGACTGCAAACACTGTAGTACTTCACAACAAAACATTTGAACTCATATCCCCATTCAAAACATATCCAGATAATTTATATGTAACTAATGAACTTTCTACCCAAACATTTGTGTAGATTTAAGACATAACAATTCGGAGAATATCCCATCAATAAAGAGTGAAAATAGAAGATAGAAATGAAATAATCAAATAACATTGAAACTACCTTAGGCCCGAGTGTCATGGGAAGTTTGTAACTTTTGCTTATAGTTTCCCGTTAAATTAGGATCTCACTTATTGTGTTCTAATCTTAAACGGAAAACTAGAAACAAACAGTGGTGCAAGAGCAACAACATAATAAAGAAGAATGAACAACAAGAGCCAACATGATGTGAATTGAAACAACTTAAGTGAGTAAACATGAGGTTAAATGCTCGTCCTAAAGTGCAAAAACTATACAGCTATCTGGTTCTCATTCCGGAAAGTATTTATTGTAGCTTCATTTTGTTTTGTATTCAATTCACCAATATATCATCCAGCTATTATCTTGTCTTAGAATAAAATACGCAACTATGATGCAATTGATACCAGCCAGTAACATACTAAAGTACAAAATAGAGGAAAAACGTAGAGAAGGGTGAAATGGAAAAGTAGAACAGACTGCCATCGATTGAGCACTATGCCTAGAGGTTTGTTATCCCGCAGCTTTTCATCACTGGAGTTACCAACAGCAGCTAATAGCTCGATTATCATTGACCTAAACTATTAAGGAAATGACTATATCTAGATATATGTGTAGTTATAT
>CAIGRK010309258.1:0-14081 GCA_903798315.1 Fraxinus greggii | reverse complement strand
AAAAGTGACAAACACTAAAAAAAGACAGTGACACACAGTATACCCCTAATGAATACTAAACGTCAGTTTTTAAAGTTGAGTATCACTTTTTTGTTAAAAAATGACATACAATATCACTTTTTATGTTTGTCACAAAAAAAAAGTGACAAGATCTAAAAAAAAGTAACAAATAATAAAAAAAGTGGTAGAAATAAGAAAAAAATACTAAAAATATTACAGAAGAAAACAAACAATCAAGAAGTGACAGAAATTCAAAACAAATGACAAATATTAAAAAAGTGACAAAACACTAAAAAAGTGACAAACATTAAAAGAAGTGATAGAAATTTAAAAAAAATGACAAAAATTACAGAAAAAAAGTGACAAAGACTAAGAAAGTGACAGAAATTCAAAAAAAAAAAAATGATAAATACTTAAAAGTGACAATTTTAAAAAGTGAGAAATTTTTCAAAAAAGTGACAAACGCTTAAAAAGTAATAGTATAAATTTTAAAAAAAGTGGCAAATTACGATGGCATAGATAATTCAAAATTACCCTATTGTCTACACGCAAAACACATGAACTGTCACATATAATCATGTATTCAATATAGTAATATTCAACAAACAGTTGAGTTTCTTTCGATTTTCCACACCCTATAAGTTGATTTTCTATTTTACTATTTTCTATAATATAGTAATGTTCAACAAACATCCATTTTCACACGGCAAATTCAGAAACTTTTAGGCAACTCAAAAACCTATCTTTCATGATTCAAGTGGATGTCGGCCTTAGATATCAAGTTTGTATGCACACTGCATACAAATCGAGAAATGAAAGCTATCTGAACATAAGAAAGCACTTGGATTAAATCGAATTATTATTTGAAAATCGACAAAGTTCAAATTTCTTTCGCGCAAAAAAAAAAAAAAAAAATTACAATCAAAAGAAACTAGAAACAAACTGACAACATATGTGAACATGCCATCTAATGTAGAAAATAGAAGCTCATCGACATTAACATGTTTCTCTTCTGAGTTGGGACAGTTGAGGAGGGTGATGTATTGTCAAATGGTGAATATGTTGTTTTTTTGTGGAAACTGATAAAGCTGATATGGATTTTGGGATGTTCTATGATGAAATATTGGCGGCCATTGTTATTGATGAAGGAGAGACTACTCATGTTGGTGCGACAATTAGAATTTTTTAGCAAAAAAGAGGATGAGGAATCATCGTTTGCCTCTAAAGTGGATGCTACATCTCAATCCTCCTCAGCCCCTGCTCAGTCAGTGCTTAAGGTTGAGGAATCATCGTTTGCCTCTAAAGTGGATGCTCCATCTCCAGCAGTTACTACTGTTTTACCGGAAAAAGGTGGTGGTGACTCCATATGCAAGAGTCAAATACATCAATTTGTGTTATTTCAAACTTGGATTTTAAATTTCTAAAAATTTTTAAACCAAAATGAAACAACCTAGAATTAAAACACTTTTAAAAATCACAATGAAAAACTAGAAATTGAGAAAGAAGCACATTTGGAAAGGTTAGTAGTTGTTGGTCTGGTGATGGGTTGTTTTGGAGGTGGTTGGCGAGGCAAGTTATAGAGCAATTGCAGACGACATCATGAGTGGCCGGTGACGAAGGTGGGACTTTTTGGAGTTTTGGGGATTTTGGAAGGATTAAGAACTTCAATTAGTTTTAAGATTATTTTTCTAATTTTTTTATTTTGGGAGGGTAGGGAACCTAATTTCCTAAAAAATTTAACAACTTTCCCCGGGGTCCAAAGTTAAATGTAGGCCTATGCCTACTCTAGACTTAAGGTGGCTCCACCTCATCTTCAGCCCTTCCTCTCTCCACACACACTCACTCTATCCATCAACCTAACTACCACCCGTAAACATCTAAACCACCACCAAACCCACGAACCTCTAGCCTCGGACCGCATTACAAATGCAACCTAGCACCATCATACAGAAATTTCTACTCTTTTACTTTCCTTGCATGAAAGGATCTTTAGGATTGATGTTCTTAATTTTATTAAGTATCGATACCATACTTTCAATGAATTGTGTTGTTAATGCCAACCCCATATTCTCCGTGTCCTTGAGCCTTCTTTCGTTCACCTCCCATTTGTCTCTCCAATTAACATTAAGACAAAAGCTAAAAGATACTTAAAATCATTTTTACTAAGGATGGTATAGATATAAAGTACTTAACTATCATTAGTGCAAATGGTATAAATGTAAAGCATGCAATACTTCAATAATTAATTAATAGAGCATGTCAAATTCTATTAAGGAACAAGGCTGAAGCTGATCAAGTGAAAATAAGAGAAGCTGAAGCTGAGCCAGCCGAATTGAGCAGAAGCAGGTTGGGGAGGACCACAAATCAGCACGATCTGGAGTAGCTCACAACAGATCAAAATGAGAACCATCCAGAATGTAGGTAGCTGGACATTCTAGAAGAAGGATAGAAGAAAATTGGTTGCAAATTAACTGAATCTCTGGAGCATTGCACATGGAATAAATTCTGTTATTCTTTGATTCTTTATTTGGTTTCATTTGTATTATAAATACCAACACATTGTAATTTTTCAAGTAAGAAAGAAAGGAAAGGATAAGAGTCTTTCTTCCATTAAATCTTCTTCCATTTGTTTTTGCTGTTATACATTTAAATTTTACATGATATCAGAGTCGTAAATGGAAGAATCAAGCAATCAAAATTTTTCTTGATGAGCAGCGTCCAGCTGATAATCAAAATCCATCAACACCCACTACTCGTGATCCAACTTAGCCCACAAGTCCCTTCTACATTGGTAGCAGTGATGGCTCAAGTGCAATACTGGTGACACACACTCTGGATTCAAACAACTACCACTCATGGGCTAGATCCATGAAAGGAGCTCTGCGTATTAAAAATAAACTGAGGTGCATAGATGGCAGTATCTGTGAGCTATCAGACCACAATGATTCCCTAATGGAACATTGGTTGCGATGCAATGATATAGTAATAACTTGGGATGCAAAACACCATGGCAGTGGACATCAAATGCATCACAGTTTATGCGGAAACTGCTCATCAACTTTGGCTAGAATTGGAGCAACATTTTGCTCAACAAAATACAGCAAGGGATTTTGAAGTCAAACAGGGGATTACAACCTTATTGTAGAACCAGGATCTTGTAATTGTGTACTTCTCCAAGCTAAAAACCTTGCTTGATGAATTAATGAACTATGAGTCTATCCCTAATTACACCTGTGGAGGTTTGAAGACAGTAATTGAAAATCAGCAACGAGATTGGGTGATGAAATTTCTGATGGGCCTTAATTATTCTTACAAAGGGATAAAGGCTCAAATTCTGTTAATCAAGCCCTTTCCTAGCCTAAATGAAGTTTTCTCTATTGTCCAACAAGAAGAGAAAAGGAGGGAGATATCTAATACTGGTTTGAGCAATGACTCTATTGCTTTGCTAAACAGAAGTAATACTGATAGACAATCTGGTGGATCATAGAAAAGGGATAGGTACTATTGCACCTACTATAAAATCTCAGGGCATTCTTTGGAAAGGTGCTTCAAGGCCAATATAGATAAACCTATATGTTCATACTGTCAAATGTCAGGCCACACAGCCAAGAGGTGTTTTAAACTGAATGGTAAACCACAAGTTAGATGGGAAGGCTAGACCTATGGCAAATTATGCTGCTATAGGTGCAACTTAAGATCAGGAAATATATAGGAGATAAATCTCAGATGCCATTAACTCAGGAGCAGTACTCACAACTTTTGGCACTCTTAAAATCTGTTCCTAGCACTCAAAATTCCACCCATTTAGCTAACAATGCTCAAAGCGTGCTTATGCCTTCTTCTACTGATTATAAGATGTCTGGTATATGTTCTTTATCCGCCTTATATTCTAGACTTCCTAGAACTTATGATATTCCATAGATCTTAGATACAGGAGCTACGGATCGTATGATCTATTCTAAATCTTTGTTTCACTCCATTCAAGCTGATATTTCATACACAGTAGCTCTACCCAATGGGGAAGTAGTGCCTGTTACCCACATAGGAACAACCAAAGTTACAAAATTACTCACACTCAGTGATGTTCTTTGTATACCTCATTTTTCTTTCAACTTGATTTCTACCAAGAAATTAGCTCAAGAACTTAACTGTTGCCTTATTTTCTTCTTTGATTGTTGCTATATTTAGGACATCTTGAGATGGACAATGATTAGAATGGGTGGAGTGAAGCAAGGACTCTATCATATATTGCAAAAGGATGTTTCCCCTTCAACACTATCAAACGCCTTACTCAAGCATAACCTGAAAACCAGCATTCCTGTTTCTGTCAATAATGCAGAGATCTTTGATCTCTGGCATACAGGCTAGGCCATTCCTCCTACCTTAAATTAGATAATGATCAACCTTGTGTTATTTATCCATTAGCAAAACAGTACAAGCTGCCTCTCCCTGATAGCCAGTACAAAACCTATGCTTGTTTTGAGTTAATACATTGTGATATTTGGGGACCTTGCAATGAAGTTAGTCATGATGTTTTTAGATATTTTTTAACTATAGTGGAAATTTCAGTAGATGCACTTGGATTTACATGTTACAACTAAAATCTGAAGCCACCACTACTCTGCAACATTTTTGCACCATGGTGGAAAATCAGTTTGAAGCTAAGATAAAAATTATTCGAAGTGATAATGGAGGGGAGTTTCTCATGAAACTTTTTACCTAGAAAAAGGGATAATACATCAAACAACATGTGTGTAAACACCACAGCAAAATGCCATTGCAGAAAGAAAACATCAACACATTTTAAATGTAGCAAGAGCTTTGAAGTTTCAAAGTTGAATTCCTATAAAATATTGGAATCATTGTGTTCTAACGGCTGTGTATTTAATAAATAGGACTCCACTCCTTTCTTAAAACACAAAAGTCCTATTGAAATCGTTTTCAAAACTAAATCCAACTACGATCATCTCAAAGTTTTTGGATTTTTAGCATTTGCCACTACTCTTGTCCAAGGAAGGTACAAATTTGATCCTAGGGTCAGGAGGTGTGTGTTCATTGGTTACCCTTTTGGCACTAAATGATATAAACTTCTAGACNGAATCATTGTGTTCTAACGGCTGTGTATTTAATAAATAGGACTCCACTCCTTTCTTAAAACACAAAAGTCCTATTGAAATCGTTTTCAAAACTAAATCCAACTACGATCATCTCAAAGTTTTTGGATTTTTAGCATTTGCCACTACTCTTGTCCAAGGAAGGTACAAATTTGATCCTAGGGTCAGGAGGTGTGTGTTCATTGGTTACCCTTTTGGCACTAAATGATATAAACTTCTAGACTTAGATAACAAGAAGATTTTTCTCTCTCGAAATGTAATCTTTCATGAAAATACTTGTCCATTAAAAAACATAAGCTGTCATGACTCTTTACCAAGTCCCAATGAGCTCAGTCATGCCAAAAGTCCTGTTATTTCCAATACCAGCCTGCCTTCTCTACATGATACTATTAATATCCATATGATATAAGGTACTCTGAATCACCTAGTGAACCTATGATAGTCCACTACGGGAACCAATGCCTGAACAAATCACCTATACACACTGACCTCGAAGATCAAATAGAATGAGGAAAGCTCCAGCATACCTACAAGACTATATATGCCAGCAGGCTCCTTCTCTTTACCCATCTCAGTTGTTGAACAATCAAGAGAGACAAGCACAATCAGGTAATCCCTTTCCTCTCACTGTTTGCATAACTTATGAAAAATTGTCTACCCCCTACAAAGCATTTTTCACCTCAATAACTACATACACTGAGCCCAAAAACTACCTAGAAGCTAATTTATCTCCTGAATGGAGAACTGCCATGAAAGCTGAGATTATTGCCCTTGAACTTAATGATACCTGGGAAATTGTCAACTTACCTCCTGATAAAGAAACAATAGGCTGCAAGGGTATATAAGATCAAATTTAATGCTGATGGAACTATAGAACGATAGAAAGCAAGACTCTTCACAAAGGGATCCACACAACAAGAGGGGTTAGATTATCATGAGACTTTCTCACTTGTGGCAAAAATGGTAAAGGTAAGAACTTTGTTGGAAATTGTAGTAGTTAAAGGATGGATTCTACAACAATTTGATGTTAGTAATGCATTTTTGCGTGGTGATTTGGAAGAGGATGTATACATGGACTTACCACCTAGATATCTTGACAAAAAAGGGAGAAAAACGTGTAAATTCAAGAAAAGTCTTTATGGACTTAAGCAAGCCTCTCGCCAATGGTATTCAAAGCTTTCAAATTTTATCACTCAACAAGGGTATTCTCAATCAAAGTCTGATTATAGCTTATTTACAAAGGGGACTAACACTTCTTTTACAGCCATCCTAGTGTACATAGACGATATAATACTTGCTGGGAATTGCATAGAAACAATCAACCAATTGAAGTGTTCCTTTGATAATCAGTTCAAAATAAAAAATCTAGGGAAGCTAAAATACTTTCTTGGCATAGAGGTTGCTAGATCAACAAAGGGAATTTACTTGTGCCAACAAAAATATGCTTTGGATATTCTAGTGGACTTAGGTACCATTGGATCAACTCCAGCCAAAATCCTCTAGATCAAAACATCAGACTATCCAGGGAAGATGGAAACCTCCTGCCTGAACCTGCCCTCTACAGAAGATTGATTGTGAGATTATTATACCTTACCATCACAAGGCCTGATATATCCTACTCAGTTCAATTATTAAGTCAATTTATGGATAATCCTAGACTACCACACTTACATGTAGCACATAAAGTCTTACGGTATATAAAGAGGGTATCAGGATAAGGATTGTTCTACCCTGTGGATTCTGAAATTCAGCTCAAAGGATACATTGACTCGGATTGAGGCGCTTCTCTAGATACCAGGAAGTCTGTGACAGGATATTACATGTTTATAGGAAGTTCTTTGGTGTCCTCGAAATCAAAGAAGCATGGAGTTGTCTCTGGATCATCTAGACATCTACTGAAGCAGAGTACAGGGCAATGGCCAATGTATGCAAATGAATTAACTTGGATTGGCTACCTATTTAAAGACCTACAAGTTGTACATCCACAAAGTTCAAAGTCGTACTGTGATAATAAATCAGCCATACATATTGCTACAAATCTTGTCTTTTACAAAAGAACAAAACACATAGGGATAGATTGTCACTTGATTCGGGATAAAATTCAAGAAGGAAGCATTACAACTGAATATGTGACCAGTAAATCTCAGGTGGCAGATATCCTTACCAAGAGCTTAGGTTCTCAAGATTTTTATTCATGTATGTCTAAATGGGAGAAGTAGATATCTACTCTCTACCTTGCGGGGGACTATTAAGGAACAAGGCTGAAGCTGATCGAGTGAATGCAAGAGAAGCTGAAGCTGAGCCAGTCGAATTGAGCAGAAGTAGGTTGGGAGGACCACAAATCAGCACGTTAATCTGGAGCAGCTCACAACAAATCAAAATGAGAACCATCCAGAATGTAGGCAGCTGGACATTCTAGAAGAAGGATAGAAGAAAATTGGTTGCAAATTAACTGATTCTCTAGCGCATTGCCCATGGAATAAATTATGTTATTTTTTGGTTCTTTATTTGGTTTCATTTTTATTATAAATACCAACGCATTGTAATTATTTCAAGTAAGAAAGAAACGAAATGATAAGAATCTTTCTTCCATTAAATCTTCTTCCATTTGTTTTTGCTGTTATACATTTAAATTTTACGAATCCAGTATACAAATATTAATATAAGAAATAGTCATAGTTTTAAAACAGTTGTTCATGTTGTTGTGTTAATTATACCCAGAATATCTGATACCAATTATTGGGAATTCAAGGGTCACATATCGTTCGATATCACTTGATATGAAACCAACTACCGGATTGAGTGTTGAAGTTATATGGCACAATAATGAAGTATTTGACCACAAGTAAAAGAAGACAAGAAAATATAATAGAGGAATTAGGAGATTTTATTGCACCAATAGTAATAGAGAAATATACAATTGATCATAAAGTTCTCGTAATCTCTTTTTTTCACACTATTCTCCCACCATAAATTGTCTAGAAGAACCTAATATTTATATGAAACAAGTAGATGATGTCCAAACCCTCCTAGTAGAATCGTTGATGAAGTAGGATGCTAAAAAATTGAGTCCAAAATGAAAAATGAGAGAAAATGTGAAAAATCGGAACAGGCGGTGCCAGGCGTTTTGCCCAAAAAATTTTTGTTCTGAGTTATTTTCTTAATCCTGAACTCTTCTTCAAGTCCAATACCAATTTTCAACTCTCAATGGGCTTTTAAAATAGAATTTCAACTTGACATATGACTCCAATAGCATTTCAAGCTGAATTCTTCTTGATGTGCACTTCAATTAAAATTCTTTAATTACTTTAACAAGAAATTTGGGTCACACCCAAATTCTAACAATTTCCACCTTGACACGAATTCTACCGCAACGAACAAAGCTCCAAAATATTCTCGACCTGGAGAAGAAAACCCATCTGCAAGTAATGAACTTATAATTCAACAATATTCAAAACTGGTTTCTCCAACCAACACAAAATACTCCACCTCTTCCAATGAATCCAAGCACTACTCTGCAAAATTACTTCAAATCCCCAAAAAATCATAATGATTTTAAAATTTACCAAACTGGACTGTAATACACCCTAAAGCAGAAACTCAAATGCTTTTAAAGAAGACCCCTTGCTAAATTGTACATAATTTAATATGCTGAAAGCATGCTCAACAAAATCAGCATCCACATACATTTTACCATTATTCTTCAAACTGACCCTATACGAGCTTATAAAGGTATTGTAACAAACTGAATATGCACCACGGTACTGAACCTGTGCTGATTGACTCTTCTCAATTCTGCACGACCCTACAAGATGTATAACTGAAACATTTTCTATTCAACCAACACAATCTGGGCACCTTTACAAACTTTCAAAACTCCACCACCACCAAAGAACTCATAACCTTTTGAATCAAGGATATACAACGAGATGAGATTCTTCTTCAAATCTGAACCATGTCGAACTTGGCCAATTGTTCTAATTGTCCAATCCAATAGCTTCAATCTGACCATACCAATTTCAGCAACCCGACAAGGTGTGTTGTCTTCCGTAACCACGAGACCTTTGGAAACGATTTTATATGTAGTAAACAGGTCTTTATTAGAACATATATGAAACACACACGCTGATTCCAAAATTCAATCCTCCTATGATTTAGACTTGATGTCAGAAATAGCCAAGAGATCTCACCCACTTACAATGTTCTCTGTGAGGTCTGCTTTACTTGAAGTCTCTAATTTCTTTCCATATCGACTTCCAACCAACCTTTATTTATTTTGCAATTTGTAGCAATCCTGCTTAATGTGCCCCTCTTCTTACAATAGTTATAAATCTGATTTGTGAACTTACATTTCGATTTGTCCTTTCCAGAACCACAATGAGCAACTAGACCTTCTCCATCTCTAACCTGAGACACTAGATGCTTCATTTTCTCTTTTGAAATCAAATCATCATACACCTCCTCTATGATAAGAGTATCAAGACTATACAAGATTGTGTCTCTAAATAAACAAAATGAAGCAGGAAGCGAACACAACATGATCAATGCCAAATCTTTTTCATCATACTTTACTTCCAAAGTTTCCAAATCAGCTACGATCTATTTAAATATAGCTAGATGATCTTCCAATGATCATCATTCTGCCATTCAATGAGAGTATAAACGTTGCTTGAGATGAAACTTGCTTGTCTGATTTTTAGTCATGCACAATTGCTCCAACTTCAAGCATAGAGCAGATGATGAACCCTCCTTCAAAAACGTCGAGAAGAATGGTATTCGACAGATGAAGATGAATTTGAGAAACTACCTTTTTATCCTTCCATAATTTATCCTCCACGATCAAAGTTGCGGACATCTTGTCAATTCCCAATAACACATCATCTAAATCCTACTGTGCGAGTACTGCACGCATCTTAACCTGTTATAGCGAAAATCTAGTGCTCCGATTCAAAAGTGGAATTTCATACTTTTTGAAAGCCACTACGAACAAAAACCTCGAACAAATCAAACCTTGCGCTCTGCAGAATTGCTGAACGTAGGCTCTGATACCACTTGTTGTGTTAATTATACCCATAATATCTGATGCCAATTGTTAGGAATTCAAAGATCACGTATACCACTTGATATGAAACCAATCACCGGATTGATATGTTGAAATTATATGACACAATAATGAAGTATTTGATCACAAGCAAAAGAATAAAAGAAGACAAGAAAATATGGCAAAAGAATTAGGAGATTTTATTGCACCAATAATAATGGAGAAATGTATAATTAATCCTAAAGTTTTTGTAATATCTTTTCTCACACTATTGTAACACCATAAATTGTATAAAAGAGCCTAATATTTATAGGAAATATGTAGGGACGTCCAAATCCTCCTAATAGAGTTGTTGATGAAGTATGATGCCCAAAAATCAAGTCCAAAATGAAAAATAGAGAAAATGCGAAAAATCGGACCATGTACAGGTGGTGCTACTGTGCCACCTCTGGGGCCGGCGCGGCTGCACCAGGCGTTCTACCCATTTTTTTTTTGTTCCAAGTTATTTTCTCAATCCCGAACTCTTCTTCAAGTTCAATACCAATTTTCAACTCTCAATGGACTTCCAAATAGAACTTTAATTCGACATATGACTCCAATAACATTCCAAACTGAATTTTCTTGATGTGCACTGCAATTAGAATTCTTCAATTGTTTCAACAAAGAATTCGAGTCACACTCAAATTATAACACATGTATCTGTGTAGTGTATGGAATTTGTAAAGTCATTTTAAAAGTCTAAAAATTTGCATACCCTGGAATGTTTTCTCTCAATATAAATTTTATAAATACATATTATTACACAACTAATGCAATATATAAATAATTATACTATGTGGAGGCAAGTTCATTAAAACAGCACCTAAAAGGTTATAACTTATTATAATGTGAAGTTTATTCTTATTTATAACTCGTCCAAATTGGGACCATAAATTTATGATTAACTAAATGTTATTCCTAAATGGACTATCAGAATAGAGAGATTTTATTGNTCTTGATGTGCACTGCAATTAGAATTCTTCAATTGTTTCAACAAAGAATTCGAGTCACACTCAAATTATAACACATGTATCTGTGTAGTGTATGGAATTTGTAAAGTCATTTTAAAAGTCTAAAAATTTGCATACCCTGGAATGTTTTCTCTCAATATAAATTTTATAAATACATATTATTACACAACTAATGCAATATATAAATAATTATACTATGTGGAGGCAAGTTCATTAAAACAGCACCTAAAAGGTTATAACTTATTATAATGTGAAGTTTATTCTTATTTATAACTCGTCCAAATTGGGACCATAAATTTATGATTAACTAAATGTTATTCCTAAATGGAGTATCAGAATAGAGAGATTTTATTGTTTTTACATGCATCTTTTATTATAATTTTTTTGATTCTCTACAAGATAAAAGTTATAATTTGTCTCGGAAAATCTATAGTGATCTTATTGTATTTATATGATTTGAAACAAGCTCAAGGTGTCAGAAATTTAATTCTTATATTCAAATTTTGGATTTTAGAAAAAGTAAATTTTTATTCATATTTTTCTTTATACAGGTATAGGTGATTATAAATATGTTTATTTGCTTTTATATATTGATGATAGGTTGTTGGTATGTAGAGGTGTCAACGAGTCGAGTCGAGCTGCGAGCCGAAACTTTTTGCTCGGGCTCGGCTCTAGAAAAAAATATTTCGAGCTTTTTTTGGCCCGAGCCGAGTCGAACAAAAGCTCGATCAAAAAATTTAGGCTCGACCCGAGTTTTCGAGCAGGGCCGGGCCTTAGCCGCTAAGTTTTTTTTTTTTTTTTCAATTCGTGACAAATCTAAATTTGTTTAAAGAATTTAAAATTTGTACAATTTATACGTATTATAAGTAATAAGTAAATATTAACATATAAAAAAAATTACAGCTAAAATGAAAAGAAAAAAAAGAAGTGATAGGGAAGTTTTTTTTAGGCACACAGGTGGCCCGTCAAGCCACGTGGGCTGGGCCGGCTAGTCGACGCCCCTAACATGGGACTCGGCCCTAGCCTCGTCTCGGCCCCACCGAGCCAAGAGCAGGCCCGAATCGAGCTTTTTCTGGGCCGAGCCTGAACCACTCGAGCCGGCGAGCCATTTTGCCGTCCCTGTTGGCATGTCTGATAGAAAAAAATTGATGCGACAAAATCAAAATTGAAATCTATATTTGAAATGAAAGAATTAGAATAAGCAAGAAGAATTTTAGGAATGAAAATGAAAAGAGAGAGAAGGAATTGTATTCTTTATTTAAATCAAATTTCATATGTGACTAAAATGTTAGTAAACTTTTCTATATCCGATGCTAAATTTGTTTCTCCGCGTATCTAATCATTTTAAACTTTTTAGTAAATAATCACCTAAAATAGATTGAAAGTTTGATAGGATGAGTAAAATACATTATGCTAATATAGTTGTTTCTGTAATGTATCCTGTGGTTTGTACAAAACCTAACTTAGCTCATGGAATAAGTATTTGAAGCAGGTTTATGGAAAATCCAGTTGAGACATTGGATTGCTATAAAGTGGATGATTAGATACTTAAAGGGTTCACTTGATTTGAGGTTAAAGTTTAAAAAATGTGATGAAGGTATTATTTTGAAAGGCTACATGGACTCTGATTTTGAAGATGAACTTGATAAATGAAGGTCCTTTCGTCTTATATTTTTTACACTTTGTGATGGATGTGTTAAAAATCTCAACTTCAAAAGATTGTAGCTTTTATCTTCAAGACGAAGAATACATAGAAGGACATTGGTTAAGGGGCTTGTTAACAAAAATTGATTTTATTGATGAATTTGTTATATTATACACAATCAAAAATGTATTCATTTAAGTAAAAATCATGTGTTAGAGACATGATAGAGAAATGTATGATTTCATTGGTTATAATTCCAATTGAGTAAAATTATTCTGATCTTGATATTATAGTTTTTTCCTTGAATAAAAACGTAATACGAGTTAAAATCTTTATATTGTTAAAAATTCCTAAAGTTTGGAAATTGAGTTTGTTATTTTTGTTTTTACATGTACAGAGGGGAGCAAATGAAAAAAATGTAGTGAAGGAGGTTTTTTAATACTAGAGTTGGGTCAATAGTTCAGTGTTAGGCCCCGAAATGACTTGTTCTAGGGATTGAAGTTTGCAACAACCACAAATTGCATAAACTTAAAGAAAATCAGAACACAAAGAATTTTTCGCCCCGAAGGGCCGGATGTTCAGTCTTGCAACCTAATCACCCGTTAAGGATTTGTAATGAGACATAACTCTAGATCCACTAAGAAAAATCAAGAATCAGTACAGAATGTACGAAGAAATCATCAGTTTCTTCGAGTTCTTTCTCGCATATTCTATAAATCATAATCACACAACCATCAATCCTTAATGACTGTACACAATAATCAAATACTCACAAAGAACAGAGATTGAAACCCACAAAAATTGATTACAAATTTACAAGAGAAAACCCTAACTATCACTAAGAGAAAGGGAAAAACAAAGAGTTCGGAATAATGGAACCATCATCACATCCAAGTGCCAAGACCAAGTCACGTATCTATCCAACTCAACAGTCACAATCCAAGGATCAGAATAGACCCATGTGTAGAGTAGATTCTCAACCTTCAAGAGGCAAAAACGTGCTTCACTTAAACCCGAAATTTTACTGGCCCAATTGCACAAATGGCCCAACAAGCCAAGTAATAGTGAGGCAGCCCAAATACATTAACAATCTCCACCTTGCTGAGCTATTCCTTGGCCTTTACTAATGGATCTAGTTATCTATATATATTGCTTCATTTACTATAAAAACCTGTAAAAGAACAAAGAAAGAAATTAGTTCAACTCTTTTCAACAATAATATTTGAAGTTCTAATTATCACAACGTTAGGTGATATTCAGAATCTTCAAGC
>CAIGRK010309247.1:0-23528 GCA_903798315.1 Fraxinus greggii | reverse complement strand
TTCTACAATAAATTGAGTAGGTTTATTTGCGTTTAGTGTAAGCCAACTTAACATATTCTTGAATAGTTATTACCATCTTCTTCTTTTTTTCAGTCCCAGCAGTTTACCCTCTTAACATATACGCGCAACTGTGCCTGGTTGATAATCTTGAAAGATTAGGGATTAGCCGGCATTTTAGGAAGGAAATACGGACTGTATTGGATGAAACATACAGGTAACTCTAATATATACGTGTCTACAACGTATTGCGTGTAGCAACATTTACTATGATATGAAATATGAAGTTGATGTTTTTATGTCTAAAAACTGTATGTTTTGTCAAGTTACGTTGTCTCTTGACATTAGCCCTTGAAAGATGCTGGCTGCAGGGTGAAGAAGAGATATTCATGGAGGCTTCTACTTCTGCTTTGGCATTTAGACTATTGAGAATGAATGGATATGATGTATCTTCAGGTTACCTTGGAAGCAGAAATCCCTTTTTATTATGTTTTGAAGAGAAAAAGAGTTCAGAACTGTCAAATTGTTTTCGTGTTGACTTGCAGATCTGTTAACAGAAATTCTAGAAGCAGAGCGCTTTTCCAGTTCTTTTGATGGACATACAAAAGACATAAATATGATCCTTGAATCATATGGGGCATCAGAAATGATTATACATCCAAGTGAATTTGCACTGGAGACACAAAATTCGAGGTTTAAACATCTACTTGAACAGAAAATATGCAGTGGTTCAACATATTCGAGTATCCTTGGCAGACATATTGACCAAGAGGTTTGTCTTATGTACCCTGTTGTAGTTGAGATCCCAAGGGTTGATAGTAAGTCTTTAACTTAACCCGACATGAGAAATGGGAAAGAAGTTACTGACAATAAGTAATTTCAGGTTAAAACTATTCTCCAATATCCCTTTTATGCAACTTTAGAACGGATTGCAAACAGGAGAAATATAGAGAATTACAAATTAGACAATACAAGAATCCTGAAAACTGCATATTGGTAAATGTCTCATTTATATTTCCTTCAGTTGAAAATGCACTGTTTCTATTGACTTTTTTTTCTTTATTGACTAAAATTTCTAGTTATCTTTTTCGATTCTTCTCTTTCATTCCAGTTCTCCAAAGTTTGGCAACAAAGATTTCCTTTTCTTATCGGCTTTAGAATTCAACATCTCTCAAACAAGACACCGTGAAGAACTTAAAGAACTTGAAAGGTGTGTATCTTTAACTAATAATGTGAATGGCACTGGATCATAATCAGTTTATTTTGTGAGGGGGAGGCTAAATGATAGTATGCACAAAGGACTTCGATCGTCTTTTATATGCAATTTATCTGATTTTATCAGCAGAATACAGGACAATAACAGCTTGTCAAATGTTAATCAAGGGGGAAAAGTTAGTCCTGAAGCACAGTTTTTCATATTCCAGAAGAGTAACAATATTCATCATTAGTTGTCATCATCAATGGTCTAGTTGGCAGTGAACCTCGTGATTCATTGTTCAATGGAGTTGTGGTACGTTTCAAGAATAATGCTATACGTACAAAGTAGGGATTATCCCATGTGATGTGATGTGATGTGACGTGACATTAAATGTGGGGTGAAATGATAAGGCCAATTAAATGTGTGGATACGTAGATATGAGACTCACTTTATTGAACTTATCATTAATGTCACCTCACTTGGTGATTATCCCCGATTTGTACATATAGCATTACCGAGCTTTAACTCATTGGACAATAAATCAAGGGGTCCACTGCCATCTAGATTAGTGATGATCACTATTAATGATGAATAGTATTGTTCATTCCAAAACTTGACTAAAGGTGAATGAGAACCACACGAACTTCAAGAGAGTTACCGGATTGAGTTGAGCGAATTCATTTTCTCGGCATACTTTCATATGCTATTCAATACTGTCACTTCCTTTGACATTGCATGTTCATAGATGGGTCATAGAGAACAGATTGGATGAGCTGAGTTTTGCAAGGCAGAAGTCTGCATACTGTTATTTCTCTGCTGCAGCAACCTTTTTCGCTCCTGAACTATCAGATGCTCGCATGTCATGGGCCAAAAACGGTGTGCTGACGACAGTGGTTGATGACTTCTTTGATGTTGGAGGTTCTGTAGAGGAATTGAAAAACCTAATTCAGTTAGTTGAAATGTACGTCTCCTGCTTCCCTGTCTTACTCTAGTTGTCAACTAATCCGTGAGTTCTGCGTATTCTCAAATATGAGTATAATCACATGAATCATAACTATTACAGATGGGATGTAAATGTTGCTACTGGTTGCTGCTCTGAGCAAGTCCGGATCATATTTTCTGCACTTCAAAGCACAATCTGTCAGATTGGAGACAAAGGACTCATGCACCAAGAACGCGGTGTGACAAACCATATAATTGACATTGTGAGATCCCTACTTTATCCTCATTCTGTGGATACGTGTTTATTTGACAAACAGGGTTGACTCTAAATACGAAGAAGGAAATGTTGACTCTTCTCTTCCTCAATGGCTTCCCCTCACTCCTCATTCAATCCTTCTACCAGTCATTCCTACCAGATGAAACCTATATGATATGGAACCGACATACATAATGTTACCCATTTTCTATTTGAATGTCCTTCTAACAGAGCAATTAGAAGTTTTCTCCTTAAAAATAATGTCCAGTGTGAGAAATATGTCCAAAAATCCATCTCCTTCTGCCATCTTTTATGATAATCCCTAATTATCATGTGAATCATCTCTCTGGTATCTTTTTAATTGCTTATACTTTGAAGATTTTGTGCTTCTTGGCATCCTGCACACAAGCATAGTTGGTCTAGAACTGGATATACCGTTCTAAATGTCTTTCAATAGCACTGTTACTTCAGAGGAACAAAGTTTTACTTTTGTTTGAAACTTTCTCTTATATACTTCAACATTTCATTATGCCAATATGAAATCTGATCCTGGGTATTGAGTAAGCTCACTAATATATCATATATCCATTTTTTCTACCATATATTGTTTTGTCAAATATTAGTTTTTTCTTCTGGGGCATGTACTCGAGTTTATTTCATCTCAATGAATGCCAAAACGGTGTTCATTATGAAAGTTCTGAAGTAACTTCATTTCTCGATTCAAAACACAGGATTTAACCCTTTATCTGCATTTGTAGTGGCTTAATTTACTACATTCTATGTTGAAAGAAACTGAATGGGCTAAAGACAAGTATGTGCCAACAATGGATGAATATATGAGCAACGCATACGTGTCATTTGCCTTAGGGCCCATTGTCCTTCCAACTCTTTATTTCGTCGGACATAAGCTTTCTGATGAGGTAGTTCACCATTCTGAAGTTCATAATCTATTCAAACTGATGAGCACGTGTGGACGTCTGTTAAATGATATCCGGACTTTCAAGGTAAACATGCACAGGTCTTCTTGGATACTCAAAAAACTTCAGTTTTTCTATATATTCACCTTTGAATTTAATCGAGTCGATTCTATGGTGTAACAGAGAGAATCCAAGGATGGAAAACTAAACGCGCTGTCATTGTACATAATCGGTGGCGGTAGTGACATCACCGAAGAAGCTGCAATTGCTGAAATGAAACGTTTGATCAGCAGCCAAAGGAGAGAATTGCTGAGACTAGTTTTGCAGGGAAAAAACAGTGTTTTGCCAAAAGCTTGCAAGGATTTGTTTTGGCATATGTGCACGGTGGTGCATCTGTTTTACAATAAAGATGATGGATTCACCTCAGAAGAGATGATCAGCGTTGTAAAAGCAATTATTCATCAACCCATTGTGATTGATGATTTCGAATTCAAAGCCTGATATGATAAAAATATCTGAATACAGGTGTTGACGATGCCCGGCTTAATTTTATCTGGCTGGTCTTCTCCTAACAACTCTGTATTAAATTAACACATCCAATTAGGTGAGTTTAGACTGTATTACTTGTTACTGGTAATTGAAATGATGAATAATTCGGAAAACACTGTATGAGTTTACTTATATAAGTAAAAAGATTTCTTAAAGGTAAAAGGTTGAATTATAAGTAATTTACTTATAACTAAAAAAATAAAAAGGTCATTTACAAGACAAGAAATCATTTTCATGTAAAAATTTGCTAGTAAGTAAACTAATAAGTAATGGGAATTTGGCAAAATAGTCCTTAAGCTTTCCCTTTCTCGACAAGGACGTCCCTGACACGTGTTTTGGTGTGCAATTAGTCCTTTTTTTAATGAAAAGGGCCAATATGGCCTTGATTTTAATTAGAAAAAATTGAAGTTAGGCCCTAACCTTTGGAAAAAAGAAAAAATGAGCGTTGAACCTCTATTTGATAATATTTAATTTGGCCCAATAAATATATCAAGATAGTTGTGTCAATTAAATTTTTCATAAGGCAAAAAAGAAAAATTAAATTAGCATGCTTTAAGCTTTTAAGTGTACGTAATTGTCTCATGATACGAAAAACTTGAATAAAATTAGGATGATAAAAAATGACATATATATTTTTTTATGACATCCAACCAATTTTATTTTGTTTTTATTTAAACATGAAAATACTGATAAAAAATTTAATTTACAAATTACGTATCTTTTATTTTCTAAATGAAAAATAAAATACGAAGAATACAATTAGTGATCTAATATTTGTAGTTAATAAGTGAATAGCTCCTTGATTTTTAATAATTTTGTTATAATTATAAAGTATTAATATTTGAAAACATATATTTAAACATAATTAAACATTATTATTATATATCAATACCTTCAAGAATTGTTGGTATTGCTTGTTCTCATTAAATGATGATTTAATTGATTATTTTCACCATATTGTATGATTTTATTTTATTTTATTTGAAATGAGCGACTTGCTCTTATTAATATAACTTCACTTGTGGCGGGGGAATACCGTGGCAACAATTTGTATGATTCTCCTAATTGTATTTATTTTATAAACATTCTACTGATGGTGGGTCTCTTTTGATTGATCAATCACTAAAGAATTTTAAAAACTTATTCTACCAACTACAATTTTATATGGATTCTCTCGTTCAAGAACGAAAAAAAAATGTTAATTTTTAACTTTTATAAGTAAAAGATTCATGTACAAGTAAATTAGAAGTAAAAGAATTCATTTATTAAGTTCAAAAAAGTTTTACAAGTACAAATAAAAAGTCACTTCTTAATCCACGAAAATACCATTTCAGTACGATGTGTCAAAAGTGCCATCAAGGAAAAATACACCGTCCATTGCATTCAAAAACATACATTCGGATTACAATTAGTAGCAATAATGTTATTATTGTTGTAAATGCTAAGTTTATTTGTGAATGAAAATTGTATCCCGACCACCCTCAAAATTATTATCATTATATCCTTGATTCTTCCCTATAAATATGAAGTTTTGGTTCTCAGCTCCCGTTGGAGCCACATTAAAACTTTCATTTTCATTCTTCTACTCATTTTCAAACACACATTTTTCAATAAAATAATATTTTCTATCATATCAATAATTTTTCATTCTTTTTCAACCACACATTATCCATCAATCTACTATTCCAAAATACATTCTTCCAAAATAATGTGGCTCACATGTCCATAATGTCATCTCACATTTTATCATTAAGGGTCTGTTTGAGTCGAATTNATTATCAATTTTTCTATTCATTTTCAATCATACATTTTTCAATAAAATAATATTTTCCTTCACATTAATAATTTTTCCTTCTTTTTCAACCACACATTCTCCATCAATCTACTATTTTAAAATACATTCTTCCAAAATAATACAGCTCAAACACAATGTAACACGCGAGTCTATTGACTTTTATTATATTTTCTTATTTTCTCTCTTTTTATAACACGATATCAATACGATTATCTCAAAATCAAAATGAATTAGTTAAAAGATAATAATTTATATAAATATAATCATCCGTTACGTGTATCGAATCAATTTGGTGACATGTAAATTTTTTATATATACATATACATTACTTTTCAGCTTTTTTATATACATGTGAATTTTTTTACATGTGCATTAATTCTAACGCATTCATTGCCTTTTGATTCACGTCTTTTGATACGTAGAATTATGCCTTCAGCTTTTGTGTACATGTAATTCATTTTGAAATTATTCGTCTAAAGTTATTCGTGCTTTTAACTTCTATAAATGTAAATTCACGTGTTTGGTATATTTTGCATATTGGTAAAAGATTTACCCAATTATGTTAACTTCTGTATATGAATATTTTTTTTCCTAATGCATGCTTGGTAATTAATTTTTACTCAAATCATGTTTGTAAGGTAATTTATGTTTTTAATCCAATAAAATTTTTTTAGATGTTTTTTTATAAATTTTAAATTGATAATCTATCATGTTGTTTCTCCTTAAGTAGCAAAATATTATAATTAATATTCTAAAAGAATATTACTTATAGATATTTCTATTTGAATATTGTTGCTCCTAAAATAGCATAATATTATTTACATATATTTTACTTGCTCTCGAAGAGCATAATTAAATATGATCTAATAGAAATTATATTTTTACTCCCAAAATGTAGACTATTATATAATTTATTTTACTAATATGTGATTACTCCTAAAAAGCATGAAATTATAAATTTCAATATTCTAAAAGAATATTGATCTATTGCTCTTGAAAAAACAATAATAACATACAACTTACACTTGAAATAGCACACATCCTGAATAATATGTATCTCACAATGCTCCTGAAAAAACACAAATTAAACAACTCAATATTGGGTTGTAATTTTTAAAGGAAAATAATTTTCTATATTATTAATATTCAAGAATAATATTAATTTATAACTCTTGAAATGCATGAATTATAATTTTCAATATTCTAGATGAATATTAACATATTGTTCTTAAAAAAACAATAATAAAAGATAAAGTGTTCTCAAATTAGCACATGTTTTGAAAAATATATAAGTTTGAATTAGAATTTATTCCCGAAGGAAGACATACAACTCATGTCATTTAGACATTGGTTCTTACATGATTATATCATAATTAATAATATTTTCGAGAATTGACTATGTCTTTTGTTTGATTGAATAGTTATTCAAATGATAAACATTATATTGAATCAGAAGTTCAATTTGACTTCATTGTTTGGCTTGATCAATTGAACCATCACTGGATCAATAATGATACTGAATTAAAAATTCAAATGGATATTCAACGAAGAACCAAAAGATTTTTCATTACAATGAAATCCTAAATGATGTTTGTTCCCTTTCATGAAAAATTTTCATCAACAACCGCTAGCTAAAATATGAATTGAATTCCCTGTATTTTAAAAAATTAATCAGGGGTGATATAATGGAGCCTCATCATTCTCCACGTTAACCATCTAAATATTATTTGTATTTAATAGATTTGATACATATACTAGATGATTGCATGTTATTCGCAACCTGAAATTTTCAAAATTATATTCAAATTTTAAATTGTGAGCATTATTTTTAGATTATACAATCAAGACGGTGTGTCTTATTAATACTAGTGATCCTAAATTTCAACATTTTAATAGGTATTAGTTAAGATTTCGGCAAATGGTTTAACATTATTTCCTGCTAAACACCTCCAACTAATTTAATTGAGAATAAAACACCTCTAAATTCTGTTTAGAGAATGTTATTACACATCATGCCAACATCATATTTATCTGTGTTATAATTGGCTTATGGTCGAGCCTAATTTTTTCATCTACTTATTTTGATAGTACAGTATATGTAAAATTGATCCACCACAGTACACTAAGATGAAAAGTAAATTATGATGAGAATAAAATCATGGTTTGAACCTTTAACCTACACATGTGATATTTTATGACATATGTAAAAACGATTGTCAAATTGATTGGACAATTATCTCAGCATTAGAGGAAATTAAGAAACTGAAATAATATACAAATACATCAATATCTAATTCTCGCAAAAGATAATTCGAACCAAAAGGAATCAACAACATATCACGATCTAGCTTTAAATGTTCTAACAAGAATTGATGCCCTATGAGGACAATTCGTTAACATTATATTTGATATATCTATGGCAAATCCGAAAGCGTGATGATATTCGATTCTAATGCAAAAATCTCCAAACCAAAATGGAAAAATTAATAAAAATGGTCTAATTAAAGAGACATGTACTCTTGATGAGTATTTATACATAACAAATTATAAATACACCGGAAGAGGTTCAGATATATGATATGTTGAAAACTGATATATTTAAATTAGTTATGTCATTATGAAAAAAGAAATAGAATCGGAAAAGAAATGAAAAGAAAACGTTGTCCACAACACTTTTATACACAATGTACTACATCATATTATGAATAGTTAGGAATCAAAATAAATTTGTCGAAATATATCAATTGAAGTAATGATTGTTCAAATAAAAGAATCGTAATCCTAAATTGAATTTAGTCGAGAAAATTGAAGTTTCTAACCTACAGTCCGAAAACCTAAAATTTTACACTTACGCAAAATGGAAATGGAAACGGTAAAGTCATAATATAAAATGTACAACTCTTTATATAATGAATTTCGTAAAGATCGTGATGGATAAAATCATGTACTTACTCCGTATCAAGTTATCTCAACGATGCATGAAATTTGAAATACGTGATAGTCAATCCATCTGGCATGACTATTAATGCTATCCCTGAAGGATTTAATATGCTTGAAATATAATTCAAGTGATAATATCATGAGAATGAGTAAATACGCAATGTCTCTTTTTCCCTTAACCGACATTTTGTCCCATCGAATTTTCTAGGCAATGTTTTAATGAGACAACATTTGTAACATGTTCAAAAGAATAATGTATTCCTTTTCTTTTATTAGAATTTTTCCTGAAAGTTTTTCCTAATAAAGTTTTAACGAGTGGTATCATTTTTGTAGTGAATGTATATAACATACAAGACATTTACCCTCAAAATCTCCTACATGTATGAGATTTCTCAAGAGATTAACAATAGCTATTTTTCAAATCATCATGTTACTACAATCATTAAAGATTAATAAATCTCGTATGAAGTTGGTGTTATTTGAAGACTGCACAAGACAACATGATGCATACTTCACCAGAAGTTGTAATATTGATGACAATGACATACAAGAAAATGATGAATTGATATAAGAATTGAAATCAGGGGAGCAGTCGTACTCTTCTTTTTTCGATCAAGTTTTGTGCAACTGGATTTTCTTAATAAGATTTTAATGAAATAGATATTTTGTGATGTGTCATTTAAGGGAGAGTTTTGTAAATGAAAAGTTTATTAGTAAATGAAATTGTACACTTTTATCCCTAAAAATTATTATCATTGTATCCCAAATTATTTCATACAACGAAATTTTTGGATAAAAATCGTCTAGACAATCAAACATATTTTATATCTAGACGCGCTTTTTAGAAAATTGGGACAAACCCATCTTATTTATTAAAGTTGAGGATGGATTTGTCAGGAAACAAATGTTGGGGACAATATTGAAAATTATCTCTAACTCTGGGGACGGTAGTGGAAATTTACCTAATTTCATCTACATGTATCTGACCCCCAAATTTCCAGGGTTTTGCCAAGCTCCTACTTTATAGTCCGTATGTTTCACCATCTCCTCCTCCTCCTCCTCCTCGATAATCCGGACATACGGAAACCATCTAAAAGTTTTCTATTCTCTCAGTTCAGTAATATATTAGCATTTACAGAATGCTTCTGCGGTCCCTTTTGCTTTCCAAAAATCTCAGGCATGGAAGATATGCTCTTAATAAAAATCCAATAAAGATGGGATTTTTATCGTACTTCGATAACCCCGTTTCGAATTCCCCACCAATTAATGCGGAGAACTGTAAATTTATTAGAAATTACTGTTCGGGGAATCATAGGAGTGAAGATTCCACCGAGTGGACTGAGGAAATACAGTATTTAGATGAGTCAGGAAGCGTTATTTTCTCTGGTAAGGGAATAAGATCAGTCGAGCCAGGGGTTGATGACCATGTAATGGTGGGAGGTATTAAAAAGCCCATGTTGAATGCCTCAGCCGTTGCTAAGATGGTTGAGGTTGTAAAGAGGTGGAGATGGGGCCCTGATATGGAGACCCAATTGGATAAATTGCAGTTTCTGCCAAATATGACCCACATTGTGCAGGCCTTGAAGATCATCGATGACGCTGATGCTTCATTGAGTCTGTTTCGATGGGCTAAGAGGCAATCTTGGTACGTGCCAAATGATGAGTGCTATATTACATTGTTTGATAAGTTGAATTTGAGTAGGGATTTTGATGAAATTCAGTTGGTTTTTGAGGAAATGGTTCGTGATTCCGGTGAAAATTGGACGTCGTCATTTAGTGCGTACAACAGGGTAATTCAATACTTGGCTAAGGCAGAGAAATTGGAGGTGACATTCTGTTGTTTCAAGAAAATTCAGGAGTCTGGTTGTAAACTTGACACTCAATCATATAATTCGCTCATAACTTTGTTTATTAATAAAGGGTTGCCTTATAAGGCATTTGAGATATATGAGAACATGGAAAAAGCTGTTTGTTCCTTGGATGCTTCGACTTATGACTTGATGATACCGAACCTTGCTAAGTCCGGTCGTCTTGATGCGGCAATGAAGCTTTTTCAGGAGATGAAAGAAAAGAATTATCGACCAAGCTTTGGGATTTTCGTTTCTCTTGTTGATTCAATGGGTAAGGCTGGGAGGTTGGATACATCAATGAAATTGTACATGGAGATGCAAGGTTTTGGGTTGAGGACATCTGGTGCCATGTATGTTTCTCTAATTGAATCATTTGTTAAGGCTGGAAAGCTGGAGACAGCTCTCAGGCTGTGGGACGAGATGAAGAAGGCAGGATTTAGACCTAACTATGGGCTTTACACCATAATTGTTGAGTCCCATGCTAAATCTGGGAAGCTTGATACTGCAATGTCGATCTTCTCGGATATGGAAAAGGCTGGATTTCTACCCACTCCATCCACCTACTCTTCTCTTCTGGAGATGCATGCGGGTTCTGGTCAAGTAGATGCTGCCATGAAGTTGTATAACTCAATGACGAATGCAGGGTTGAGACCAGGTTTAAGCACTTATTCAGCTCTTCTGAGTTTACTTGCAAAAAAGAAGCTTGTGGATGTGGCTGCAAAAATTTTACTTGAGATGAAGACCATGGGATACTCTATTGAAGTGAATGCTAGTGACATTCTGATGATTTACATTAAGGATGGTTCTGTTGATCTTGCTTTGAAGTGGCTGCAGTTCATGGGTTCATCAGGCATCCGAACAAATAACTTCATAATTCGACAGCTCTTTGAGTCGTGCATGAAGAATGGCTTATATGAGTCTGCCAAGCCTCTCCTTGAAACATATGTAAATTCTGCTGCGAAGGTTGACCTCATACTTTACACTTCAATTCTGGCCTATCTCGTGAGATGCCAGGACGAGCTCACGGAGAGGCATTTGATGTCAATCTTGAGTACTACAAAGCATCAGGCTCATGCATTTTTATGTGGACTCTTCACAGGACCTGAACAAAGGAAACAACCAGTTCTGTCTTTTGTAAGGGAGTTTTTCCAAGGTATTGATTATGAGTTAGAGGAAGGAGCTGCCAGGTATTTTGTTAATGTCCTCCTTAATTACCTTGTTCTAATGGGGCAAATAAATCGTGCTCGGTGCGTTTGGAAAGTTGCTTATGAGAACAAGCTCTTCCCCAAGGCAATAGTGTTTGATCAACACATTGCCTGGTCCCTGGATGTTAGGAACTTATCAGTTGGAGCCGCTCTTATAGCAGTTGTACACACCCTTCATAGATTCAGAAAGCGCATGTTGTATTACGGTGTTGTCCCAAGACGGATCAAATTAGTCACAGGACCAAATTTGAAGATTGTGATTGCACAAATGCTGAGCTCAGTTGAATCACCATTTGAGGTCAGTAAGGTAGTTTTGAGGGCTCCAGGGGATACAGTGCTAGAGTGGTTTAAGAAACCAATTGTACAGCAATTCCTTGTGAATGAGATTCCGTCAAGATCCGATATTTTGATGCATAAATTAAACACGCTTTTTCCTAGTTCAGCACCTGAAATAAGATCTTTGTCCCCTCCTAAACCTCTTGTTTCCGGGAAGGCACTGTAACTATGATCTATATCAAGGGATGTATGTGTAATGTAGAATTCCAAGTTATTGATCACCTGATGCCTGGTTATACGAGTTTTGTAAGTAATGATGCCTCCACGTTTTAATTTGATAATTTCCATCTTTGATATCTGAATGGTGGTGTTAATTCGAGTTTAACAACTTTCAGTTTGATCTTATCATCTGCTTATTAATGAATTTAAGCTAACTTTTTCCAGTCATGAGTTTTTTTTCACACCTTATTTTATCATTTATATTCCCTCATTAGAGCCTGTTCTTGATAATTTCTCCATATATTTGGACTACATCGAGATTTTGATGCTGGACATCCATTTTCCTTCCGTATGTGCTTGCGCTATCAAAAGTAAAAGATTTTGTGTAAACTTACTCCCTTAAGTTTGACTGATTGTAATTGAATTCAGTCTCATCTCAACTTCCTCTCCACATCTGCAATTCTCTGCCTTTTCGCACTAAATCCACTGTTTCATGTTCGATCTTTGTCTCAAAGTTTGCCTATGTGAATTGATTCTGGACACACTAATATTAATATGTGATTTAGTGGGAGTTTTTATCCCATTTTGCTGTAATCAGTGAGGACATCTTTATTGGTTCTTTATTAGTTTTGTCCAGATCGTCATTTAACTGTTGAACCATTAAAATGTATACAATTCATTCTTCTCAATTTAGTTTGAGTTTTATTTCAGTGTAAATGTGTAATGCATGTCATATTAACTATAGATCGTGGAGCTTTTATTTATCACTTTGTATAACTATTGATGAATCAGTACGAAATTTCACACTTTAATCTTTCGAGCAGCTTCATTGGAACCTGGAGTTGAAAGTTTGGCATCAGCTAAAACTACTACATGGAAATGAGCATCTGATCCAGGGTATTGAGCAAGCTTACTATTAAATAATATATCCAATTTTTCTGCCACATCTGGTTTTGTCAAATATGCATTTTTTTTCTGGAGCATGTACTTGTTGGGTTGGATCCATTTCTTATTTTTGAAATATCAAAGTAGATTTGTGTTCTCTTCGCGAGAACGTCGAAATCATATATTTATTTATCAAAAATGATCTTCGAGTGAATCAGAAATTAGAGTCCAAAGTTACCCATTGAAAGAAGTTTGTGTTGGAGAGAAAACTAGTATAACTCTTATTTGATTCTCATTTTTTAAAAAATATATTTTTTCAATTCTTTTCAACTACACATTTTTCAATAAAATAATATTACACACAACTCAAGAAACTTTTCCTTCATTTTTAACCATACATTATATATCAATCTACTATTTCAAAATGCATTATATACTAAAAAATGAGGCTTAAACAAGCCCATAGTTTGCCATAGAGAAAAATTGACAAGACAAGTACTAGTTTCTATATGATCCCACTTTCTGAACCTTGCCATCGAAAGGAGAAATTACTGGGTAATTTATCTTGCGATTAACATACATCAAGAGATTATTGGCCATATATAAAACATTCCATCCGCCAAATGATTCGTTCATTAGAAAGAAAATGGATTGTATCAGTAAACTGCATCACTGGAAGTAATAACACAATAACATTACTCTTCCCTACTTGGGGTCCATAATAACAAAGAAAAAGTTAAGCATAGAGGGGCAATCCTCATTTAGGAGTCAAACTGAAAATCCAAGAGCTCTATATTTTGGGCATGAAGCTTTGAAAAGCTCCTGTATTCTGAGATGGACATGGCCAGACTCGATTTATGTGGTGCACGTTATGTATTAGGACTCCAAAACCATCTGTAACAGACGGTTATCGTCCAATATTTAGGAGCTTGATTGAAATTTTAAAACGATTTCTTTTCATAAGAAACCAATCCATGAATAGCACCTTCAACCTGTGCTGCTCCAGTTCTTACCTGAGAAGTAGAAAGAACAAAAACTTCAGTTCAACAAAGTTTACTACTTGCAACAGATAAGAATTTTACCACATTTAAAAAGTTTATCCATTCACTTGGAAGTATTGATACAAGAAGGGTCATCTCTTGGCAGTTCCGAATTGAGGGTGTTAGCTTTGACAAGTCTTGTCAAGTTTCAATTTTCAAGAATCCAGATCTTGTTAAACTGAATTCAGAACTGGATTCATGAGAATTCAAAGTCTAACGAATTGAGTTCTATATTTCTCAATAAATATAATCTGGCTAACTGAATATCACAACATGACTTCATATTTAGTATGAACTGTATCTAGAATAGCAATGAACGGAAAATCAAAAGTATTAACCCAACCTCGAGCCTCATTACGCCCGATCTCAAAAGGTCATGAGCAGACTGCAGGGAGGAAGCACCAAGATCTTGGAAACCCTGCTTTACTGCTTGCATTGTGTATGGAATGAACTTCAGTACAGAACCTTTATCTGCAACTGCCCCAACAACCCCTTGAGCAATCTTCAACTTAGCCATATCACCCAAGTACCTGGCATCACTCCCTTTCATCATTGCTTCTAGCGATCCCATTCCTCGATACTTTTTAACACGACGACCACCCTATAATTGCATGTTGCAGATAATTTTAACAGGGTTATAATGTAGTCACCAGTGGGAATATTCTACAGGAAAGACAAAATCAATGCATAAAAATGAAAGGAATGAGAGAGAGAGAGAGAGAGAGAGAGAGAGAGGAGTCATAACCACCGCATTCAAAATTAATAAAATAAAAAAATGGAATTACGAGTACATATTAGAACAAGCAGACAGATCAACAAAGAGCAACACGTAATCTTAAACCTGCTAATTATAAACATTCTGAATGCACGGTTATTACAAGTGCGCTTCAATTATATTATGTTCTGCCATTACTCCGAGTACATTCTAATACCTTGTCAGACAGAATCGATAATCATATTCAATTATATACTGCAATATGTTTTTTAGGCTTCCAGTAAAATCTTTGTAATCTTATATTCATAATTCATTTGCCTGATGTTCCAGGTTTAGAACAGATATATCTTATAACACTTTATAATGGGAATTAGAGGCTCTGGAAAGCCAGTTCCGTTAGTGATTAACTAATAAATTTCCAATTTTCAATGTAAGCAAACTCATAAAAAATAACATGATCATAAGCACATGGGCAGCTACCTTGAACTTGAGACACATAGACCAATCTTCAGAAAAGGCAAGAGGTGTGTAGAAAATATCACGAACTCAAAGCTGGAGGAAAGTCTAAATGTTTGACATATAAAACATAAAATGCAACAAGCACCTGATTTATGTAAGTGCCAGGAGCTTCACTGCTTCCGGCTAAGAAGCTTCCCATCATTACAGTTGATGCCCCTAAGACCAAAGCCTTGACAATGTGCCCAGAATTTGAAATGCCACCATCAGCAATTACAGGCACACCACTCTGTGCAGCAACTGATGCAACCTTGTAAACAGCCGTTGCCTGAAATTTTTTCAACAGAATATAATAACATAACTCAAGTTAAACTGGCAGCATTTCAAATAATTTCAAATTACTATCAAACTGCTCAATAATACATTCAAAACCCATGTCCAACTAACCTAGTCAATGGCACACAATATACATATTAAGGTGCACCAAAATGACATGAATTTGTCTATAAACAAAAAATCATGCTGCGAGAACTGAAAAACCACTTGGGACAGAGTAATATTGTTACACACAGAAAGAAGAGTGACAGAATCATGCAAATTTTTTTTTTAATTAAATCTCAAAACTCTATCAAACATTTTAATCTAGGGATGAAATTTTTATCATTCAAAGACAGGTGTTTTATCAATCGAATCATCTTTAAAGATAAAGCCGAGACATAAAACAGTATATACAACTACTTTTTACAGAGCAAAAGAGGCAAATTAGTAATATCAATTAGTGGCATTAGCATACCAACATTCTATTCCATCTAACATACTATAACACCAAATTGATTCCAACATTCTATTCTATCTTACTAAAATACCAAATTGATTCCAACGTTCTGTTCTATCCAACATAAGCACCGTAAAATACAGAAGTAATTCCAACATATGCACTCTAAAATACACAATCGATAGCAGCAATTATTAACTGAACATATACATCAAAACTTTGCCAATGCATACCTGCCCACGCCCAACAGCACATACTTCCTGAGTGGTACAAATGGATCCTGATCCCATCCCAACTCTCAACCCATCTACTCCTGCTTGAATCAAGTTTTGTGCCTGGTATGTTGTCACCACATTCCCACCAATCAAATCCAAATCAGGATACGTATTCTTAGCATACTTGATCATGTCAATCTGATAACTCGAATTCCCTTGCGAACTATCCAAAACCACTACATTCACCCCAGCCTTAACTAAATGCTCCAGTCGTTCCTTATCCGACTCCCTTGTCCCTATAGCTGCCCCCACTAAAAACTCACCATCCGAGCCCACTGATGGAAGTCCCAATTTCGGAAAGCTTTTTATCCTCTCGCAGTCGTCGCTAGTCACTAGATTCACTATTTCTTCTCCATCATTTTTATCACTCACTAAAGGTACAAATTCAAGCTCGTTTTTTGCTAAATAGCCCGCAATATCCTCAAATTTATAACTAGCAGGCAATGAAACCATGGACTTTGTCATGTACTTAGAAACCCTGGTTTCCTTATCAGTTACTTTTTCCCATTCAGATATTTTAACAATCCCCAATAGTCTCGATTTCTGGGTTCCAGATTCAGTTATAAAAATGCAAGGAGAAGACGAAAACTCATCAGCAGATAGAATCGAATCAGAGTGAGATTTGAAGATGAGTTCATGCCTGAAAGGAATTTTGTGCGATTTTGCTAGTCGAACCAATGAGGCCTGGTGTGAAGGCGTGTTGTTAGAATGGACTACGCCGATTGCACCGAGGGAGGCCATGGCGGCCGCCATGGAGGACTCAGTCACAGTGTCCATGGGGGAGGCGACACAGGGTGTAGCAAGGGAAATGCGACGGCTGAGTTTCGTGGAAAGTGAGACGGCATCAGTTGGGAAATCGATGTAGTGGGGAAGGAAGATAACGTCATCATACGTGTATGAATATCCCTGGTTGAAGAGCCGCGTCGCCGGAAATCCATCTTCCATAATTGGAGCTCCGTCCATGATCGCCGTCGCCAAATCAGTTAGGGTTTTTAGACAGTAAAAAATTGAAGGTAGCAGACAGCGCTACAGAGGTGGAGGGAAAAATCCAAACAGATAAATTTGTATAAGAAAAATGTAAAGGATCTTTATACATACGAAAAGAAAAATTTAAAGAGTACTTAGGCTGGTTCGGTATTAATTGAAATTCAACTAAAATTGAAAATATAGTAGTTATTGAGTTCTATTCGTTTAATAAAAGTCAATAATAAAGATTAATTTTTTAATTTTAATCCGATTTTGATCTTTACCGAACACGCCCTTAGCACATACATAACATCTCCACCTTGTTACGTCTCCATCTTTTATTACAATGGTGAAAAGTGTCATTATATTTAATTTTTGATATTTTCACCTTTATTTTCACCTTTTATTCAATTAAAAATTATAAAATAACGAATATACCATTATTTTTAAATAAAACAAAAATAAAAAGAAAAACCTACTTGCAAACACAGTCCTAATTTTTTTTTTTTTTCAAAAAACGCAAATAAGTCACAAATAAATTATTAAAAGGATAATTATCACATAATGTCCATACATTTCACTATGATTACGAAAAAAAATCCTTGTCTTTCTTTCTTTTTTTGACATTTTCACCCTTAATTATACATTTGATTGCCCAAACGATCTTTTCTATTCATTTTCATTTAATTTCTAAATAAAAAGTTGTGGAATGATAAATATATCCTCTATTTAAATAAAAACGTTAAAGAATTAATTGTAACTATAGTTCTAATTTTTTTAAAAAAGAGCAAACGAGCCCAAATAAATTATTAAAAAATTAGTTTTTTTTTTAAATGATGATTGCAGAAAAAGCCTTAACCTTTGAAACATTAGCAAACTTTCCCCAAACTTCCCATTTGATGTTGGGAGGGGAGGTTTTTCCAAGCTGGGCTTCGGTCGGCCCGCTTCAAGGTTAAGGTGGGTGAGGGTTGTGAGGAAGAAGTATCGTGGGGTGTGTGTGTTTGTGTTTTTTTTTTCCTATTTCTTATTTTTTGTTTAATTATTTAATGTGATAAATGTGAAGTTATTCTTTTGCCCCCTTTTAAAATATTAAAAATATAGTGAAAGTTAAATTTTTTTTTTTCAATTTATAGAACCATTGATGGAAACTATCCAAAATGGTTTTACCTGTAATATTTGAAAATGTTAGGGGTTACGGTTGCAACAAATCAAATGTTTGGAGAAAGTATGCTAATATTTCAAGATTTGAGACTTTTGCTACAATTATCCCTAAAAAAATGCAAACGAGTCCCAAATAAACTATTTAAAAATTAGAAATTAAATTCTTTTTTAAAAAAGTGCAAATGAGTCCTTATTAAATTTATTAAAAAATTAAAAAGTACAAACGAATCCTAAATAAATTATTAAAAATTAGAAATTAAAAAAATAATTTTATTTTTTAAATAAGAGGGTATATTCATTATTTTACAACTATTTATTGAAAAATTAGATGAAAATGAATAGAAATGATGATTTGCACAATCAAGTGTATAATTAAGGGTGAAAATTCCAAAAAATAAAAGGTATGTACATTTTTCGGTATAATAGTGAAAGGTATGAGACATTATGTGTTAATTACCCTTTTAATAATTTATTTTGAGACTCATTTGCGCTTTTAAAAAAAATTGAGACTATGGTGCAATTAATTTTTTTCTTTTTGTTTAAATAGAATGGTATACTTGTTATTTCATGATTTTTAATTGAGAAAATAGACAAAAAAATGACATTTTGAACAATAAAAGATGAAAACAAGGGTGAAAATATCAAAAATAAAAGGTAACGACATTTTCCACAATAACACTGAAAGATAGGGATGTTATGTGCTATTTACCCTAAATTTAAGTTGAAATATAACTCTCCCACCCTCGTGCAAATTAGACATGCTAAAGTCCTTGTTTGGTTTGAATATTTAGTAAATTTTGACAAGAATTATAATAAAAAGTTGATGAAAATTCACAAAATATATGATTGAAAATAAATTTAAATAATTTCAGACCAAACCAAAATTTGAGTTCAAAATCACTCACGACATCAAGTGTTATGTGGTCCCTAATTGTGCTATCGGATTTTTCAAGTTTTGGTGATCATATTATTGCAATTCATTGAGAGTGGAGGGTTAAGTTCATTTCAAGATGCCGAGATATCAATTATACTTTGCGCATGGCAAGACGAGAAGTGACGGTGAGTCTAAATTCGAGAAAGAATGTTTCGATACGGAGAAAATGGTGCAGCACATAATTGGAAGAGTAATGTTGCAGGCACAGGAAATCAATTTCCTGTACCTGCCAGAACAACACACACAGTAGGGGGGTGGGTGGGGTTTTTGTCAATATTTTAATTCATGTGGGGCCCACCTCATATGAGTAAAATTCAAAAATTGTTGAAAAATCTGTAAAAAAAATCTGTACCCGCAGCATTTTTGTAAATGGAATGATCGAATCTTCTTATATAACTACTTTTTTCATCTTCTCTTTATTTTATTATTTTTATCTAAAAGCTTAGTTAAGAGTTGTTTTCTCATTTTCGTTTGATTACAATAGTGGAATTTGAATGAAAAGAAAATGAATTCTAGAAAATTGAATTGCCCATAATTGTTTTCCTGTGAATTATCAATTAATTGTGTTTGATTAGTATAATTTTTCGCGTGAAAAATATTGAAATTTTGGATCTTTTGACATTCGTTTGCCTTTATTTTATATGAAAATTGTTCATTAAAGAGATATAATTTATTACAATTGGGAATAGAATTTGTTTCAGTTGTTAAAAAAAAGTTGGAAAACCATTTTCCTACCAAAGTGGTGGGAAAACAAATTCAATGAAATCAAGAAAAGGAGGTCACGTGGTGGTTGGGGGGAAAACAAATTTCAAGGAAAATTTTGCCTATCAAACAATGTAAAAGACGAAAAATGGAAAATGATTTCTAAGTTTCATGGAAAATTAAGGATATCAAACAGGGCCTTATGATTTTAGCATTTAAACAAAAGTTAGAACTTCTTTGTTTGTCGGTTGTATTTTGATAAAATTAAATGGAATTGTTAGATTTTCTTCAATTTTCGATAGAATCTTGATATCACGTTTTGAATCAAATGAGTATGTTAATTAAATCAATTATTCAATATTCTTGCACGGATCAAAAAATAATTGATTTCTAAATTTACGATATTATTCGATAATTAATAATATTTGAATTCAAATAGAATAGTGTTATATATATATACACACACAAACACAACACTCGTTGTTTACCATACTCCACTTAAGAGTTCTTTTCACTCTATAGGACCGAAAACTATAAAATGACAAGATCAATTTAAATGCCTAAATGCCACTCTTTCAATATATATATATACACACACATTAAATATTTAATACGATTATATTTTTAATTAAATTTAAAAATTAGATAAAGAATTAAAACTATAATTACACAACACAATACAATATATTTACACCACGATTTTTTGTTTTCTATGTCACATTGTAATTATAATGAATGTCCTTAACTTTTGTTTAGTTTTACATTCATGTCCCCGACTTCTTTTTGACATAATTAAATTATAAAAGACAAGATTTGTTCACTAATTGAATTTTAAAAATAAAAAAGTGAAGAAAAGAAGGTGGAAATATAGTGCAAAAAAAGCGAAATTTAAGGATATTCGCTACAATTAAAAAAGAGTGATGCTACAAAAACATAATTGTCAACATAATGGTCTACATAATTACAAGTGGCATTGATCAAAACCTTTAATTCAAATCTGACACTTTTACATCAACGACAGGATGGTTGCCACATCACATTATGTCATTCATTGTGTACATTTATTATGTACACTTAGCATTTTCCTTAAAAAATAAAACGGTAAAAAAAATGGCGTGAATATAATTCTAAAAAAAATATTTGTCCAAAAAGGAACTCAACAAATAATATTTAAAATTCCCAAAATCCAGAAAAAAAAAAACGTTATTCATTCGACAAATATGTACCAATATCTTACAAAATCGTAGTCGAAACAAAGAAATTAATATAATCATGGGAATCTGCAAAAGATGGTGTTATCTTGAAAATAAAATCAGAAGTAGATGAAATGGCACTCATCATAACCTGAAATTAACCAAAACGAATAAATTAATTTCAAAATATTTGAGCACTTTTAAGTACAATCGAACATAAAATAAATAAATAAATAAATTACGTCATTGTCCGGAGTAGTTGTATACCTCATACGATTGATGTTTCGCTAGAGAATGTCCGGTGTACTTGTATATGATTTTTGAACAATATAATTTATATTTACCGATAAAAATAATAATAATAATAATAATAAATGAACTTACTTGGATCTATGGAAACAAGAATAGACGTTCCTCCGAATTCACACGTGCCTCCAGCCACCTTAGTTCTCTGCCAAAAGCTGTTGAATGCGTATGACGCATGTGCGAATAGAGTGTTAGGCTGAAAACACGGTCCACTAGGCTGAATTTGATCGCAATCGGCTCCAGACCCGCATGCATAGTTCATTGCCTCTTGGATGATCGGGTCGGGCACCGATGGCTTCGCCACACACCAAAGTGTCGTGGAGGCGGTGAGAGGCGGCGGTGGCACCGTGGGTGGTGGATAAACAATGGGAGGGTAGAAAATGTGTGGGCTCGGAACGTATCCGCCGGAAGGCGAAGGCTCGTTAATGGGCGGGCTGGGGATAAAGTAAGGTGGGCTAAGCCCAGGTTGAGTTGGAGTAGGAACATTATATGGTGGGCTTGGTACATAATCAGGTGGATTTGGGACAAGACTAGGTGGGCTAGGAACAGTAGTTGGTGGGTTTGGGCCGGGCAATGTTGGCCCAGAGGAGGCTGGAGGGGGTAATGGGGTGTAGCCACCTGTTGGGCTTGGGATTGTAGAAGGGGGCTCTGGGGTAGATGGGGGGCTATCATCAGGCAAGGGAATGGGAGCAAGGGAGTCATAGGGTGGCATAGAGGATGGTGAACTAATATAAGGATTACTATTTGATGAATCCAATGGCATAACAAGTTGCTTAAAAATTGGATCCAAAAAGGAGTGTCCTTTTTCCGTGTCAAATCGCTTCAAATCGTGCATTTTTCTAGTAAATTTGATGCTCCAACTTCTTGAATGCTTTTGAGTTCTGAATGAGTGAGCTGATTTTCTCGCATCTAATCGGAATCAAATGAAGTATCACGTATCGAAAATTTAAAACTACAATTCTATACCACCAAAAGAAATAAAATTGCAATAAAAGAAAAAAGAAAAAAAATGTAAGGTTCGCATCAATTTTTTGCTGTAATTGACTACGATTAAAAGAAATTTACAAGAGAAAAATCGCATACCCTATTTTCTCTAACATGTCTCTCTTATGACGATGATCAAATAAACCCTAATAACGGCTCTCTATTTATAAGAAAAGTAGGACAATACTATGATAAACTGAAACATATGAACTCACCACAATGTACGAGGGATATGGCTGCAATACACACACAGAGACCTTGAATGTACAATGTAAGACGAGCACTGTTTTTCTCCATGTCTTAGTTTAGACGAAGACTTCAAACTAAAGCTAGTTTGCTCCCACTCCACAGAAACAACACTTAGAATCAATGGGTTTATATAGAATGACCAAAACAGTGAAGGAATTGGGCATAAAGATGATACTTTAGAAGCAGGCAGCAGCTCACTTTGTACTGCCTCAGATTATTTGGGTAATGTGTGCATGAAGAAATGTAAAAGAGTCAAAAAAAGATGAATAATTGCATTTTTTAGAATAAGGGTATTTTTGGGTACGTAGAAGTTGGCATATATGCTTGCTTGATAGTAGGAAATACCCAAAAGTTTGAGTTTTTAGGCCTTTTCTTTTGCTTGCTTTCTACTCAAAGCCCTTCTGACCATCCTCCATCGCCTCCCACTTTCTGATTCATTTCATCATGTTGAGGCTTAAACATAATCTGCTTTTTCTGACGGATTAATCTGCTTATGATGCTTAGGTATTATCTGCTTTTTTAAGAGTAATCTGCTTATGATGCTTAAACAACAACCCTTTAACTCCATTGGGCTTGGTTCACTCAAGAGATAAACATCAAGGGCGTGCGAAAAGTGTAGTTTCTACATTTATTCGAGGTCCTAAATGATAATATTTTACTGTTATTTCGATAAAATACTACCTAATTTGTGTTATATTTCATTTTAGAGGTAAAACTCAATATTTGATGAAGAATTGGAGAAA
>CAIGRK010309172.1:0-10198 GCA_903798315.1 Fraxinus greggii | reverse complement strand
AGACACGTGGCCTCATCCCTGCGGCTGATGCCTATAATCTTGTACATCAATCATTCATAAGTCTTAAATGCTAGTGCCATTTTAGGATCCATAAAGCCTAACTTGCGACTTTGGACTTCATCAGATAGGCTAGCAATGGCAGCAGTGATAGTGAATTGTCACATCAATCATATATCAAAAAGATTGCTTGGGAAATCTCGTGTTGAGCTCCTTCCGTAACCCACTCACGGGCCGACTGCCATGAGGGCCTTTGTAGTTTGGTGGGGTTGGCAACCATATTGGTTCGGCCAGAGGAAGGGGTTCGATTAGATCAACCATGTGTTAATATATTTCGGGATGGCATGGGGCACTGTCTTTGCCCGTCACGTAGGATATTTGGATCCTAGTGAATCAAGTCGTAATAATAGTCCCTGAAATCCATGAATAGTTATTAATATAATGCATGGACTTTCGAATTGGTGATGAAGAAAAATGCGGTGTAGTGTAACACTTTGTCCCTAAAGTCCAAGTATGATTATTCGTATAATGCGTGGACTTTTGAGTTGGTGATGAAGAAAAAAGCGGCTAGCATAATCGAGGTCATTGCTAAAGTGGGTGGGTCGTTGTTAAGGAGGGCTAGTTAGTTGGAGCGACTGAAGCCTGTAATAAGGCCGAATGAAGCGAGTCGAGACCTTTTGCTAAAAGGGAGAGCCTATTGGAGCGATTGAAACCTGTAATAAGGCTGAATAAAGCGAGGCGAGGCCCTTGCTAAAGATGATAAGACTGTTGGAGCGATTGAAGCCTGCAATAGAGCTGAATGAAGCAAGACGAGGCCCTTATTAAAGAGGGCAAGCCTATTAGAGCAATTGAGACATGTTGGGGCACGTGCTGCGATGATTTGAAAGCATCGCTTGGTTTCAAGGCGCAGCAGCTACCTAGCTTGGCGATTCTCCATACATGTATTGTGTGCGCATTTACTTCGAAATGATGATGACTTGTTACACCTGGCAGAAATCAATAGAACCATGAGTGTGTGCATAACACGGAGCCATCTGAGTTATCGATTCAAATTTTGGTAGGCGCCCTTTTGGTTTTAACGTGCTAGATGGAAGGACAAGTGTGCACTTGGGATTTTCCTAGGTCTAATCCGATGGTAGGGCCTAACCCTGCCTACATATAAAAGATACAGACTTTGCCATTTCTTCTATTTTCACTTTGCAAAAACTCTCAAATGTTCAAAAAGCTTCCCAAGAATTCTCTGAGACTCCAAGCCACCTTCATTGCATTTTCAACGATCGCTTGTAAATTTAAGCCTTCAGTGTGTTCGTTGCCGAAGTAAGTATCAGAATCTTACTTCATTTCTTGTTTGTTGCATCTAAAGGCTTCTTTCTCAAAGAAAAGCATGAAATGGGGGTCTTCAGATGGAGCAAACATGGAGCTTATTAGTGTCGACGCTGTTTTGCCTTTTGTAATCCCAACTAAGAGGATCATGGAGGTGATACGGCTCTACATATGCGTGGATGATGCCGAGGGCCCTATAAACTATAGTGTAAGGTGACAGCGTCTTTGTGGCCAACGAGAATAGAAGAGAGTGAGTTTGGAGACCTTTAGGGAGAGGTATAAGATCCCTAATATCATAGAGATGTTCGTCTCCACCTTGGATGAGCAAGCTTGTTTCCCCAAGGAAGGGTGTGTGGTGGAGAGCGAGGTCATTTTGAGTAGTGGGATAAAGCTATCCCTTTACCCATTCTTTAGACACCTACTTAGACAATACAATTTAGCTCTAACCAAATGTATGGAGCCAATTGGCAGGGACTTTTCTTCTTTGGAAGGAGGTTACTATTGGTGAGGATATGCCCCCCATGTTTTTCAGACCAATTTTCAGCCCCGAGCCTCTAGTGTGGAAAATGACTGTAAAGGCTGGTACTGTATGAACCCCTGGGGTCTGCATTCACCCTTCGTCTGGGGTACTCCGACCTCGATAAAGAACTAAAAGTCATTTTGGTTCTGGATTAGGGGCGCAGCAAACAATGGAGGGGGATGCAGACCCAGATATAATCGTGTCGACCCAGTATCACGAGTATACTGAGTGTAACAGTTTAGATTTTTTTGTTTATTGCTGTTTTCTACTTGCTAGTAATGCTAACTTGTCTATTTTGTAGTTGCAGTTAATTGTTTCGAGCTCGAACATTCAAAGTGGGCCATTATCCAAGCCATTTACGAACTGCCTCAGAGAGGAGGTATTTTAAGAATGTTCTTGGCAAACGAGCCTCGTTTGTAGCACACTTTCTGATGGCAACTAAGGGTAAGCACACAACTTATTATCTTTTTAGGTAATTCTACGTAGATTTTTTTATATCGCTAATAGTTTGTCTTTCTGCTTTCAGAGTAACACGAGAAGAAAGAATACCTCAAACTTGATATGTTTTTCATGATGCACATGGGAGAGACGAAAGATAAAAAACCACTGAGCACTGGCTCCTCCACCTACAAATATCAAAGGGATGAGCTATCCTATCTATCCAAGATGAACCCACCTCCTTTCCCAGAGAAGAAGGAAGACAAAGGAAAGAAGAAAGTTGAGACTTCTGGGGAAAGGACCTAGAAGAAGAGGTTGGTCCTGACAAAAAGGGTGATGTGTCATTTGTCAGTAAGGCCATTGAAGCCTCCAAAGTTAAGCAAGTTGAAGCAAATTCGAGGTAGAGGTGCTTTCCAAGAAAAAAAATAAATTGAAGAAAGAAGTCCACCTCTACAAAGCTGAAGAGAAACCTTTGACGAAGGGAGTAGAGAATTCAAATTGAGCTTGCGTCATTCTGGGCTTACAAGCACTACTCTCGCTCCCAAACCTGTCTCACTGGAAGATCCATCGATAAATAGGCTCCAAGTCAGGGGGGTCTACTAGTTCCATTGTCATGTAATATCCAGGACCTCAGTGAATTCTGTTATGAAATTTGCTACATGGGCCCCTTCATGGAGGTCTTTGGCTTGTACGAAATATCAAACACACGTAGCTTTACATCCCACTTCATTAGCCTTCTCGAGGCATTAGGTTTCTGAAGCACTTGCTTAATTGGGAAGTTAGTCAATACCTATATATTGTAGGCCTGAAATAGGGCCACAATTTTCTAGATGCGCTTATTAGGGAAAAAGCAACCTTCTCCATGTCTGTGGATTGTGATTCTGCTGATAAGAAGGCCCTGCTTACGTAATAAATAGGTAGTTGTGTGCCACCTTCTTCCCTTACGAGCACTAAACTCACGACTAGATATAACAATAGTACTTCTCCTTCCTTAGTCTTTAAGATGAATGCTTCTTCAACTCTTGAAAGCCACTTTGCACTCCTCACTTCGTTGGAACCTTTTTCTTTCTTTGAAAATCTTAAAGAATGGAAGACATTTATCTGTTGCCTTGGAGATGAATCGGTTCAATGGTGTAAGACAGTTTGCTAGGCCTTGAAATGCACTTCTTTGGGCTTGTAGGGGTACGTCATGTCAGCAAGGCTTTGATTTTCTCTAGATTCATCTTTATGCCTCGTTGATTGATCATATAACCCAAAAATTTTCCATAGACTACTCAAAAAGCACATTTCAGCAGGTTCAGCCTCATCTTATACTTCCTTAAAAACTTTAGAAGCAGCTTCCATGCATTCAATGTGGTTTGCAGCTTTGAGTCTTTTTACCAACATGTTATCCACATACACCTCCATTGTTTTACCAATTAGGTTAGCAAACATTCTATTAACGAGTCTTTAATAGATAGCCCCAGCATTCTTCGGAGCAAAAGGCATGACTTTATAACAATAGAGCCCCCTATATGAGATGAGGAAGTGATTTTCTTGTCAGATGGGTGCATGGGAATTTGATTGTATCCTAAATATGTATCCATAAAACACAATAGCTCATGTCTTACTGTAGAATCTACGAGTTGGTCAATCCTTCTGAGCGAAAAACCGTCTTTGGGGCATGCTTGATCGAGGTTGGAGAAGTTTATGGAGACTCTTGACTTGCCATTATGCTTCTTCACCAGACTTGGATTAGATATCTACCTTGGATAGACAGCTTCTCTGATGAACCTGTTTGATATTAACCTTTGCGCCTCATCCTTCAAAGTTTCGTATCTTTCAGGGTTCAAAGCCCTTCTTCTTCACCCGTAAGGGGAAAATTTTAAGTGGACATTAAGATGATGGCAGCTAACATTGGGGTCAATGCCCACTATATCTTCATACTTTCATACAAATACGTTCAGATTCTTGAATATGAAGCTTTTTCTCATCCTCCGAGTTCAACTTATTTCCCACCTAGAGCATTTCGTGGGATCTTGCGGGTCTACAAGAAAAAAACTCTAACTCTCAACTGGGGTTGCTTAGGAGTTTGATTCCAAGATTCTAGGATCCGAACCTGCATCCAGAATCCCTTATTCAAGGATAGCCTCTTTTACAGGGACATCTACCGTCTCGACATCTCCCTCTTATTCAGGGGTCGGACGTGCGTCAATCATTTCGGTATCTATCAGAACCATATTTGTGCTACGGGGTTTAGATTTTCGTAAGGAGTTGATGTAGCATTCTCTCGAAGCCAATTGATTACCTCAGATAGTGGCGATGCCTCCACAGGTGGGAAATTTTATGCATAGGTGGTGGATAGATTTGATTGTCCAAAGTTTTTTCAATATAGGTTGCCTCAGCACACTGTGGTCCACAACAAAGAATTCCATGAAATGATGAGCTATCAAGGGGGTGCTAACATCTCCACTGCTAATGTGATTCTTCTCCTATGGACGATGTTGTCGCCGGTAAAACCATTCATGGGAACTGTCATGGGGTGAGCTCATGATCTATCAACATTTTATCATAAGTGCCTCCAAATAAGATGCTGACGGAGTTCCCATTATCTACCAACATGCGCTTCAAACCATTCCTTGTCACAAGGCATCATAATGAAGATAATGCGCACCCATGGCATCTTTCTGCGTGAACATTATTGGGGGTGCTATTGACCAAGTAGCTTGTCATAGGAGGATTTTTAGCCTCTCTGGTATAATTTCTTTATGCGTTTCTTGACTCTCCCCCAACGTGTGTGTCCCCAATTATTGTATCAATCTCTTTAATGGGGGGGTACTTTCTGCATCTTCAAGGGGCTCTCTTGTCTGTCTTGGGCCACCTCTAGACCTATTTCTATCCTTCTTATACCTCTGCCTAGGCGCTTCATCCCATGCCTGATTGAGGTGCATTTCATTGGGCATGCGTGTATTCATCCTCTGAGTATATGAGTCTGTTGGCTCCATGTGATATGGCCTGGACATATAGTCATATGTATCGTGACTCTAGATTCGATGGTAAGTGCAGTATGGTTATTTATGGGCTCATTGCTCCTTCCTCTATCTCTGCCCCTTGGTTGGTTCGACGGTCTTTGCGTATCAGGTATAACATCTTCATATCCAAAGATGGTACTGTATTTAAGGTGGCGATGGCTAATGTTTGGCTCGAAGTGGGGGCGATTGTGTGTCCTGTTTGAGTTCATTATTGGTTTACCAAATGCAAAATAGGACCTCGCCCTGACGAAGTCCGATCAATTGCTTGTTGACAATTTCACTCGTCATCATTTCCGTAAAGGCATCGTAAGAAGTAGGATTCTTATTTCGCACATCTCTCTAAAAGAAGGTGTTCATGTTAAGGCCTCTCCTCAAAATTGAAAGGGCTTTCCTATTAGTGACCTGCTCACAATACGTCATTTCATCCGTAAATCAAGTTAGATATCTCTTCCACGTTTTACCTGCTTGTTGTCTTATATCCTACAACTTTTTGATGGGGGCTTCTCCTTCTTTGCTTGACAAAAATTGGTTCAAGAAGGCCTTTTTGAGATCCGATGAACTTCTAATACTACCAGCTGGTATGTGGCTATACCAAATTTTTGCAGCTTCAGTAGGTATGAGGTGGAAAGCTTTGCACTTCAATGCCGGCGAAGCTCCTCTAAGAGACATGTGGGTCTTATAATTGTTAAAGTGTTTGCCGGATCGCTCTTTCCTTCATATTATTTGGGTATTTTTGGCTGCACAAATTGGTTAGGAACATGGGCGTTCCTTAGCACTTGCGAGAATGTGGGACTTTCATCATTGTCATCTAACTTAAAGGATCTACATGGAATGTCAAAATCCCCTTCTTTTGCTTGATCGCCAGGCGATTGCGAAGTTTCGGCTTGATTCTTCAAGTTTGCAGCGTTCCTTCTTTCTTTCCTATTTCTAGGCGGAAGGGCCTCCTGAAGTTCATGACCATGCCCATGTTCTTGTTGTCTCTGCATGGGGAGTGATTGATGGAGCTTATTCCTGGGCCTTGATGGTCCAATTCTATCAAAGCCACTGGTGGACCTCTGAGGCTCTTGCTCTTGAAAATATTCTGGAGGGAAGTTTTCCACCCCTTGTGGTAAGTTATTACCGGTCGACTGGAGGTACAATTTATAGACATATCCATTTCCACCTTCCTTTCGATTGGGCCAGGTTCACTCTATGTCTCTAGGGGTAAGCCTCCATGTAATTCTCCTCTTCTTCCTGCCGAAATGCCTTCTATTGGAGCATTGGTTTCCAGCTTGTCCATGCATTTGCATTAGTAATTTTTGCATGGTGGCATTCTTCTCAGCCATGTTCCTCATGTTTACAGCCATTGCCTCCATCTCCTTTGCTAGGCGTGTGGTGGTTCTACCTTCGTCATTGTTGGGGGTAGGGACGACGAGTATTGAAATTCATCTGGATGACTTCTTTTCCAAAGCCTCCTCTTGTCGATTTCTACCTTAGGAACCGTAATGACTAGAACTCATGGTGTAACAATAGATTTTAAGTTAAGAACAAGCTTTTAAATATGCCTCTTAAATGTTCTCAACCGTTCTTTCTTCAAGAAACGGAACCTTTTCTTCAATGATTGGCAGTGGAATCACTCCCTTTCGATGGCTTCCACCACAAGAATATTCGTGGTTATTCCCACAGATGGCGCCAATCTGTTGACCCGAGAAAATGTGTGACCAACAAATTCAAAGGCCTATCATGTCCGCTAAGCTTTATTTTTATATATTTGGACAAACCATTAGTTACACATGGCTTCCTCTGGTGGGGGTGGAGTTGGCCGCATGCACTCCAATGATTAAGTCAATTGGAAAAGTAAATATATGAACGTGGTATATTTTTAGACGTGAGCCTCCATTGTAAAAAGGGAGTCGAATTTGGGGAGTAACAAATAAAACAATGATATGTCAAAGTTATATCTTGAGAGTCTAAACTTGCATTACCTTCAAATGTCAGTAAGTGTAAGATTTTATATTATAGAAGATGAATGAGGGTCAATTAATAAGAAGACACGTGGCCTCATCCGTGCGGTTGATGACTCTAATCTTAGACATCAAACAATTATAAGCCTTAAATGCTAGTACTACTTTAGCATCCATAATGCCTAACTTGCGACTTTGGACTTGATCAGATAGGCTGCCAGTGGCAACAGTGACAGTGAATTATCACATCAATCATATATCAAAAAAATTGCTTGACGGTCAGGGTCGGCAAGCATATTGGTTCAATCACATGAAAGGGTTCAATTATATCAGCCTCGTGTTAATATATTCCGAGGCGGTGTAAGGCCCTACCTTTGCACGCCATGTAGAATATTTGGAACCTTGTAAATCAAAGTGTAACAAAAATCACACAGTTCAATTCAACACATATAAAAGGCTTTTCAAATAGTTCTATAGTGTATACTATGATCAAACAACATCGACACAATATAAAGAATCATAGACCCCTACACTAAATCTCTTTCATGTGGTTATAAGCAATTTTTAGCAGAATCTACGTGAACCAACTGTTGAAACTTTATGAAACTTTAAACTTTATTAAACTAGAAAACCTAATTGCTTAATTGCCAAGATCCTCCAAGTCAAATCATCAAGAACGTTAATAATGCGGAACATAACTTAATTATTGGGGAATAATTTCTTATTACTGGATCTTGAATCTTGATTATTGGCTCTTTTGGTTCTTAATCTTGATTTTTTCTTCTTGTTCAATAATATTGATTGTCTTGTTCTTCAATTTAATTGTTCCAATCATTTTTCTTGATAGTGAGTTTCTTGATCTTCCTCTTCAATACACTTTTTCTATTAATTCTTGTGTCGAGGGGATGACACAAAGAATGAGAAGTTATATATGAATTGGGGACCATAACCCTAGAATTGCCTTTCTCCTTTTTATAGTGGATTTCCTTTGTTGTTGAGGTTGTTGAGTTTGTTTTCCTGGAACAATCTCTTGATTTTGTATGTGGATTTTGTAATATTGTCTTGATTCAAAATTGCTTCTTGAACAAAATCTAGAGCATGAATTTGTCCTTGTCCTGATCATTATCAATTGCAACAGAAGAAATATATACATATTATTCCTCCAAGATAAAAATCTTTAATCTTATAAACTTATCTCCCCCGTAAACCCTACATCCTCAAGGAATTAGACATTTTCCTCGAAAATTGACCTAATAGTGGGATCTTTTTAAAAATTTGTAACCCCTTAACAACTGTTTTACTTGGACTTTTGTTCAGAATTTAAGATGCAGCCTTTAGTGCTTCTACCTAGGGAGATTCTGATGTATCGTGGGACAATTCTACATTCCTCTAGGTATTTAGCAAAATTCCCTAGACGTTATTCTCCTGATTCATCATATTTGTCATAGTATTCACCTCTATGGTAAGATCTGACCTGTTAAATTATTTTACATGGTTGTTTTTTTAACCTCAACCTTATATGCCTTGAACATGTCAAATACTTGAGATTTCTCATAGATGAGATATATGTAGCTATAGTGAGAAAAATTCGTCTATGAACATACTAAATTATTGTTGACCATTCCAAGAAGTCGAAGTAAATGACCCACATATATCCATATGAATTAATTCTAAGATGTCCGAAGTCTTATTAGAACCTAATCGCCTTATGTTTGTTTTATTTTCCCTTAATGTAATTAACACAAATATTTAAGTCTGAAAAATTAAGAAATCAAGAATTCTTTCTGACACAAGATTTTCCATTCTCTTTTGAGAGATGTTCCTATGTTTGGCCCCCATTTTTTCTCCTTCTACTTCTCATTTTTTCCCATTTCTTCATTTTAACCACACATTCTCCCAATAAAATAATATTATACACAAATTTAAAACTTTTCACCACTTTTTCACCACACATTCTCCCATCAATCACTATTCAAAAACTACCTTTTCTTCAAAAATGGGGCTCAAACACAAGCTAATCGCTTGTGCCATAACAAAGCAAAATTCTCATTGATTAATTTATGTTTAATACCATTTGATTTAACATGTAAGTATTCTTTATAAAATGCAACCGTATTAAGAAAAAGAATAGGTACCCACAATATTTGAATTAAAAAAAAGATCAAACTGACTATTTTCAATTGAACAAGAATAAGCGAATTTGTCCAATGTAGAAATAGAAACCAAATTTCGTCTAAAAAAGGTACGAAAAATATCTATTTCATATTCAAATCATAACCAGTGTTTAATAATAACCTAAACGTCCCTATAGCCTCACGCTTAACTGATTTGCCATTGTCCCCACATAGATGAATTTTTAAGCATCAATTGGCTTTTGGATGTTCAGACAACCTTGCGTAGACACACTTATGTGAGTGTTGGCACCAGAATTTTATCAACTAAGTGTATCTAGGTATTGAAACTAAATTAACCTCAAAATAAACCAAAGTAAGAAGTGTACTTTTCTTTTCACGCCAACGTGGTATTTAGCACAATCTCTCTTCACGTGTCCTGGATTTTCACAAAAAGTAACAGCCAGATTTATCCTTTTTAGACTTTTGCTGTTAATACTAAACCGAACCCCATGCAACTTTTTTTATTCTTTATAACTTGTCCTTAGAAGTACATGCTAAATGAGTAATATCAATTTTATCTTACTTTAGCATTTCTTCTTCTTGCACACAATATGTAATGAGTTCATTAAGAGTCTATTTTCCCTTTTAACAGTTGTAACTCACCTTAATTTAGCCGAATTGTGCAAGAAAAAAAAATCAAAACTAAATTCATAAGCAAATCATTAGACAGCTCAAGGTTTAATGCTTTTAGTTTTGAAGCAAGATGAGACATCTCTATGATTTACTCCCATATATTTTCTTTACCCTTATATTTTAGTGAAACTAAGTTCGCCAAAAGGCATGCTAGTTTCG
>CAIGRK010309148.1:0-20869 GCA_903798315.1 Fraxinus greggii | reverse complement strand
TTTAAAAAAAAAAACATTTTGAAAAAAAAAAATGGAGCCCAAACGGAGGAAAATGTTGGAATTTACAAGATAATTTTTACAGGTGATTTGAAAAAGTTTCCAATTAGTGTGATGATTAGTTGCGACTTTTCAAATGTAAATTGTGCATATAGAAGAGTCAATTTTTTGTTTCGATTTAGGTGTGACTATTCAAAAATGAGCATTATGAAATATCATGATCTTTAATAAGTTGCAATCTTGACTATTAAGCCCTTGTTTGGTAGTGATTAAAATCAGATTTTTTGTGAATTTTGATAAAAGTTGATTAGACGTGGGGTTGAAAAGTTGTGGGACCCATAAAATATGTGATTGAAATAAATTTTTAACTTTGACTTAAATTGAAATCTAGATTTTAATCAGTATCCAACAGATGATAAATATGAAAATGCGTGATATAATGATTCATATGAATTTTTGACCAAATATACCGCCATTCCAAAAAAACACTTAAAAATCTATAAATTGGAACACTAATCCCAAACTTCCTGCATCAAATTTGTTTTTATTTTGCAGAAATTAAATTACATTCGAATTATTTTCACAAATAAAATTCCGTCTAAGCAAATTTAGTTCATGGTTATTCCGTCCATGAAGAACGCTACTAAAAATTAGGTTCATCTGTCAAAATTTATATTGTGCTATATAAATTTTGAAAGAAGCGTTGTATTTTGATAGATATACATCTATTTGATCATGTTAGAGTCAGTGCAGTGGGCGAAATATGTCTTAACGATATATGCATTTACATATCTCACTTCATTTTATTTTCTTCAAATTTCTACGTTTCAGTGAGTCGCATTTTGTGCATAATGTGATGCACATGTTGCCATTTTTTGATTTCGGTAAGTTGAAATTATATGTGACAATAGTAAGTCACGATTTTATCTTATTTCCACACACGTACTTTTGATTAAAAGGATTATAATTATGCACAATTTATCCAACATAAAACATATTGAAAACAATTGTCAATTAATTCGTCAACATACTATATGGAATGCTATCTTGTCTCAACTTTGTAACCTCGCTAATTAATTAAACTGCTGATACTTTCATTACAGCTCCTTTACCAGGAATATTTTATCCTTGATTGGAAATTCGGAAAAGTAACATAAACTGGGGTGGTGCTTATCACAATTATTGACCTTAAAACTAATAATTCATTTTGATTAAGCGTGTAAACACCGAAAGGATTACGGCTCATTATTAATTTAAATTTTACTGAGTAGTGGTGTTGGTTTAAGTTGTCTGAATTTATCAACTGGGAAATTTTTTGAAGTCAAAGAAGAAAAGAAAATTGAAAAAATAATTTTATATAATTTTAGTAGTTTTCCGTATCAATTTACGTGACAATAAACTTATTTCAATGAGTTATTTTGTTGCATAAATCGATTTTGAATGCCCCTATTATTTGACAGTGAGGTCTAAGAAATATTGTTTTCTTATTTCTCTCTTGTCGTCTTATTTTTTGAAGTAAATTCAACCGAACATATTCGGAAATTAAAAACCATCAGAAGGTTCTGAAGAAAAGATCCGCAACCTAATTTTGATGTATGACCGTGCAACATAGGTACCCACAAGAAAATGACAATTCCATTATGATAAAATTTCCACTATTTGTGTAGTATGTTTGAAAACGCTTTTCGGACGGTCGATTTAACGTTTAGGGTCCACAAGTTCTAGAAACCTACTTTTACTCTTTACAATATTTGGGACAACTATTCACGTATATAATATAAATAAGTAATATTATTAACACTAAACGTTAAACTAAATAAAAAATAAATAACAAACTATTTAGTTTGGTTCGACGACAGAAGCACAGTTTTTCTTATATTGTTCAAGTATTACTCATCTCTCCGCCAGAACTAAATTTAGTACATAATAAAAAAAGAAAAAAAAAAAAGCGAGTTCCATGAAATGCGTAGTTGAAAAATTGTGAATTTTATGAAATGTGTGGTTAAAAATAATTGTTGACTTTAACTTTGATTAAAATCTAAATTTTAATTTATATCAATCATATTTGTCTATATTGCAGTTAATCAACAATCTGATAAGTTATGAAACATTATTATTGTCGTTGTACGAAGTTCGTAAGCAGATCAACCTTCACAATATGGTCCACGTGAGATATAGATTTCTATCTCAACACAATCACCTATTCAACATTTGATTGAGGATTTTGTCTGGAAAAATGAGTGATTGGTGTGTAGATTATCAATTAACATAAAACATTAAAACAATATAAATATAAGAAGAGAGAAAGAAAGCAAGAATTAAGGAGTTACGTCAAAAATGTTATCCTAAAGTCATGTGACCTTCCCTTTAAGCAGAAACTTTCGACACTACATGAATCCAAAATAAAACTCTTATAACTTACAATTTCTTATCCTTTTATGAGCACGGCCAAAGGAAGATAAGTTGTCAGAACTATAGAAAGACAATATGAAAATGTAGAGATAGTGTAAAATTTAATCCCCACATTAATCCATCTAAAATAAGTTACACTCCCAAAATTCATCCAATGGACAGTTACATAGTCGACAACACTTGCCGAGAAAGACAACTACCGCCAATCACCTCCACCTAAGAGGACGCCTTAGGCGTGCACTACCCCAACTATGATGCCCTTGTAGATAAGGTAGTGTTCCTTGCAACAGATTGAAATGTATGCTGGTCGACAACGACAGTTTCATATACATTCTCTTTAGAACTACCTTTGATAAGATAAATGTGTACTACAAACTGATCCCTATAAACATCTCCTTGTACGGTTTCATTGGGGATAGCATCATCCCAAGGAGAAAAGATAACTCTTGGAGTGGAAATGGGTGCACCACCTGAAACAACCCTCAATTTCATGGAATTCTTGGTATTAGATAATCGATCTGTCTATCACGGGGTATTGGGATGACCAACCCTAAAAGACTTATGGGCAACCACGTCCATTCACCGTTTGTGCATGAAATTCTCAACCGAGTATGGGATAGCCACGAATAAAGGTGAAGAGATGGGAGCGCTACCTAAACTCCATAAGGAAAGCTGAGCCCAGGGATATCAATGTGGTGCTGATGGTTGCTGACATAGTTGATGCTCCTAAAGAATGACGGGCTTTCAGACAAAGGGAAGATATCGAGATGACGAATGCCCATAAGCAAGTGTTTATATTTGATGAGTTGGACTTGCACGTCATTGAGTCTGAATCCCAAACAGCCCCATTAGAAGAACTGGAAAGCTTCCTTGTGGATCCTCAAGATCTTACTAAGGCATTAAATGTGGAAAAAGACTTGCCACCTGAGGCTAAGGAAAAGCTCGAAAGCTTCCTATGCAAAAATCTTGATGTCTTTGCTTGGAGGCATGAGCACATGATTGACATTGACTGAAATGTCAGCTGCCACCACCTAAAAATTGATTCCAAGTTTGCTCTGAATAGATAAAAGAGAAGAGCCCTCAACCCAAAAAGATATGAGGCTCTAAAGGAAGAAGTGCATAAACTAATAAGCAACTGTTTCATCAGGGTGGCCACTTACACGTAATGGATATCCAATCCAGTCCTTGGTAAAGAAGCAAAATGGTAGGTGGAGAGAATGCATCGATTTCTCCAACCTTAACCAAACCTATCCTAAGGACAATTTTCCTCTTTCGATCCTCTTTTGAGGATAGACCAACTTGTCAATGCCACCGTCAAGCATGAATTGTTGAGTGAGAAAATATTCAAGCTATAACGAAATTCACATGCGCCCAGCAGATGAAGAAAATACCTCATTCATCACTAATAGAGGCCTTAATTGCTATAGACTAATGTCATTTGGGATGAAAAATGTCGGGGCCACCTATTAGAGACTTGTTACAAGATGTTTGCTGAAATCATTAGCAAAACAATGGAGGTTAAATCCCTTTAAGTTCTCATTGGTGTTGCCTCTGGAAAATTCCAAGGTTACACGGTCAGTCAAGGAGAATAGAGGCCAACTCGGAGAAGATCAACACCTTCATCGAAATGAGGTCCCTTCAAAAGCCGAAAGAGGTACAAAGCTTATCTTGGAGTATGGCAGCCTTGAACCATTTCCACTCAAAAGTCACCGACAAGTACCTCCCTTTCTTTAAGTTCCTCATGGGAAGAAAGAAATTCCAGGGACAAAAAAGTGCAAAGAGGTCTTTCAGGAACTAAAAAAGCTTCTAGGACAGACCTCGAACTTTCAAAACCTAAGGCTTGTGATCTGTACAACTCTATTTGACAGTATTTGATGAAAGCCATCGGCTCAGTTCTTTAAGAGAAGGTACCCACCAGCTGCTCGTTTACTATGTGAGTAAGGCACTCCTGCGAAACCCCCCCACGTATAACCCATTTGTAGATGATTCCTTTGGAGAGGCGGGCTGGAAGCAGGTGTGGTTCTGGTCAGCCCTGAAGGTCATAAGCTTAACTGCGCACTGAGGTTTGAATTCACAGCTATTAGTTGGTCAAGTTAACGGCAACTTCACTACGAGGGACAAGAGTATGGCTGCCTACCTCCAACTGGTAATGGACCTACTCCCATCTTTCTAGAAGTTTGAGTTAGCCTAGATCCCACGCACGGAAAATGTGTATGTCGACACCCTGTCAAAGTTTGCTAGTAGTAAGGATTCTGAGCTAGTAACGTTGGTGCCAATTGAACACCTTTCTACACCCTCAATTACTAAGGGAGAAAACCACAAATAAATTTACTTATAAGTAAAAAAATCTTTATTTTTAGTAAAAAGTAGACTTTAGGAACTTTATCATTTTCTTTTTATATCGTCATGCTCTCAAGATTTATGAGAAAATGGGAATTTCAATTGATGTTACGCCAACTGTTGCATAGGAGAGATCGTTTGGAGACGCTGAGATTAAAAGCCAGCAGCAACCAAAAGCCATTTTGAATTGCCATTTTTATTCAACTTGTCAATTATCATGTTATTTATGATTTTATTTTATTATTTATGATTTTAGCAGAATATTAAGTGAGCTTCACAAGAAAACCAATTTACTCGAATATCAACCCAAATAGTTATCCGTACAAGTGTACATATGAATATATTTTAGTTCATTTTAACCTATGCCGACAAGATTTTACATATTTTTCATTATAAATGTCACATCAATCATTCGAATAAGATTTTATTTACAAGAAATCCATTTCAAGTGTGAGCTTTGGATTGAGCCTCCAAAGATTGATCTTCGATGCTTCGGCTTTTGAGCTTCAGAAGTTAGGCCTCGGAAGTTGACCATCGGTCTCATTGACTTTGGTCAAACGCTGGTGACGTCAGTTGTATTTCTATGATTAATTCCACGTGGATTACACTGGTGCTTCTTTGGTGAGGCACAACAGTTCCAAATACAATTTTAATGTCCTAGCATTAACAAATGGAAGGATATCAACAGTAATGTGCTAAAATATCAAAAAATATGTTGGTATATTTCTATTTTTCAATAATTGATGAGGATTCGAGGAGTCAAAAACGCACCGGAGCCTTGGTTACTGGGCTCCACGTGCCACATCAGCAAAATGAAAGCACTGCCTGTAATATACATAATAAAGTGTGTGCATAGATCTGTCTTCACATGCACATTTTGTTTATATATAGCTCTAAAGCGGAAACGGGCCTTTTCATCTCAGCCATACCCATGCCTCCTTTTATCTCTTTTTTATCAAAATAAGACCACACCCTCCATTTTCTTCTCAAATTTGCGTCTTTACTTCTTCTTTTATCTTCTATATATAATTCATCTACAAGAAGGGAACCCATTTTTTTTTTCAAATTCTCATATCAAGAAGACCCTTTCTCATCTTGGTATGTATCTTATTTTCGTTTAGTTTTTCTGTTTCAGAAAAGAGAGTGCAAATTTTCTTATAAAAGGATCGTACCTACTCTGTTTTATTCTTGAGGGTTTTTATATAATCTTGAGAGAATCAGGGATCATTTTCACGTTTAAGCACTTATTATGGTCTTGCCTATTGGGTATGGATCCAAATTTTGCTCTGTGTTACAATTTTTTGATTGAGATCTTACTTTTTGTTGATTCATTGGTTGGATTGTGATATATGTTTTAATGTTTCTCCTTTCTGTTATGTTAGCTGAGAGTTCTGTCATCAAGATTCAAGGCCAAAACATCACAAGTTTATGAAGTTGCTAAAATCCCCGAATTTGGACTTTTTTACTTTGCTTAATTCATATGAAAATAACTCCTCTTCTTTAATATTTGACTTGAGATTTAAATTTTGTTTTCATATTTACAGATCTTGAAGTAGTATTATTGTTGTTCTGTCGTGAGATAAATTGGTGAAGATTGAAAGGGGAAGAGCGGTCCTCAAATAAGAGATTATCATCTCTTGTCAATAATTTGACCTTATACCTTCTGTTTGCCTTGCAAAATTAATTTCTAGCACAATCATTCAATTTTTACATATTATCATTGTTCATTAAAATGATTTTGCCACTAGTACATAAAAAAATGTACATAATGAATTATATAATATGATGTTGAGGGAAAAGATTGGACGAAAAAAGCTAATTATTTTTAAACTAACAAATGGTAGAGTGTCATGTGGTATTCTATAATCTATTATTTAAATCTTAATATAATCCTCTTTAAAATATCTGCGAATGGAATAAGTGATGCCACGATGTCTATAGGGAACCCCTTATTGAAGACTTTATGGTTTATCCTTAATAATTTCTCCTTCCCTCATAATGTTGAGGAACATTAGGGATATGACGTAACTATTTGTTGGGTTGTGTGTCAATGTTTTGCTATGATAAATAATAGTTTATAATAAATAAATTGTGATTTTATTTATTTATTATTGAATATGCGAATTAAAGTGTCTATAATCACTTGTGATAATCTAAGTTGGGTACTTGCGTAGAGAAATATAGTGTAACACAACTAATGTTTTGATCATAAAGAATTTGTTCACAATCAATGTAGAAGGATTAACATATTGTGTTTGAAGGAGGCAGTGTTGACCCATTCGCTATCCGGATTTGCGATTTGTCCTTATTGCAAAAAAAAAAAAAAAAAAGTTAAAGGTGACATTAGTACACTTGGATGAAGGGACCACATGTCGAGTTTAATTTTATAATATGATCGTGCGAAAAATTAAATTTTACTCAATCGAAATGTATTTCATCTATATCTCTTGACATGATTATGTATGGTCTATAGGAACCCCTTATTGAAGACTTTATGGTTTATCCTTAATAATTTCTCCTTCTAGAAGAATATTTATGGTTCACTCGACGATGAGGAACATTAGGAATATGATTTTACTATTTAATATTCTCGAAGAAAGTATCATGCTTTGCCCATTTGGTAGTTTGTGTGGTTTCGAAGAGTAGGTGGTTGGATGGGAGCTACGATTGAAGTACTGACTAAAATTCTGCGACAATTAATGATTAATTAATAATCAAGACGCTTCTCACGTACTTTAATAATTGTCTGTTTTCTTTCCTTCTCTATTAACTCGAATGCAAGGAACAACTTTAATTCAGTAGTCATGACAGGAAAGAAGAAATATGAATATAGTTTTTCATAGCTCATTTGATCATTTACTTTTTTTTCACCCACCATCTCTGCATGCTCCACCACTTATGATCTAGATACCTTTGATACTATGTACTATGCGTTAATCTACTTGTACATAAATGTTTTTACACTTTTTGTCGAATGCTGAGGTGGAATGCATTTTGGTCATTGATTTGAAAATCAACATCTGTCATCTTTTCCGTCAATCGGGATGTACAAGTAGCAAGGTCGTATGTACTATTATATTGTCGGCAGAGTTTAAGGACCAGGTGGTGTTTTGGGACTGGTACATTGTGTACTACGAATTTTGAGATGTTGAATTTTAAGCTGTCGTGATCGTTAGAAAGTGATCGAGTTTACTGTTCGGGGGACATTTGTATTTCCAGTCCATAAAGTAGTTCTGTCTTATGCAACTTGGGCCGTATTTTGTAGATATCTACTGTGTTTCTGGTTTTGGTATTTAATCTCTTGATATACATTTTGGTTTTGTTAAGGGGATTTTGGGATTTAACAAACTTCTTACCTGACAGATACTCAGACAACAAGATCTAAATCAAGTTAAAGTTCAATCGGACAATATGGCTGCGGATCATTATCTCCAAAGGGCAGCAATACAAAGAGATTTCACTGAAGATGAAGCTTCCTTGGAGAAGTGGAAATCCTTATCCTCCAGAGTTGACGAGTCTGAAGCAAATCCATCTGGTGGCTTTGAGTGTAACATCTGCCTGGACTTCGTACAAGATCCAGTTGTCACAATCTGTGGGCACCTGTACTGTTGGCCCTGTATTTACCGATGGATTAATCGCCACGACAACTCCCCAGAAAACCCGGATCATCAGCAGCCACAATGTCCTGTCTGCAAGTCAGAGTTATCGGAGAAGACCTTAATCCCACTCTATGGACGTGGGAAAATTATGAGCCCCTCTCAAGACAAGGCTTCAGATTTAGGTATTCTCATACCACAAAGGCCTCCTAGTCCTCGATGTGGGGTTAACATGCTGATACCAAATATAACCACTGGTCATTCGCTTCCACCTCAACGTCATCAACAAAGTTATGTCGATCACTCTCAACTGTTTCACTCTTCCCCAAGCAGCCGTATGGCCTCACCCATGGTTGGCATTGGTGGGATGACACAAAATGTTATCGATCCTATGGTCGGTATGTTCTGGGAAATGGTTTACTCGAGGATATTTGGAAATTCGGATACAACTCTGTATACATATCCAAACTCTTATCATTTAGCAGGTAGTAGTAGTCCTAGGTTAAGAAGGCATATAGTGCAAACTGATAAATCACTCAGCAGAGTTTGCTTCTTCCTATTTTGTTGTGCAAGTTTATGTCTAGTCTTGTTTTGAACACTCGTTTTTCTCCTGTTTTCTAAATCCACTGTAATACTTGTAAAGACTTCCATGTACTAGTATGAGATTACTAATGCAAAAATCACCCCGAAGTAATAAATGATAAGAGGTTTTACATATTTTGCGTTGATATATTTACGTAACTTGCAACTTTTTTCATGTTGATATATGTTCATCGATGATGTTGAGCATTTTCATAGGATACTTGACCAAAGTATGACCTGTAAGCTCATGAGTTAACGATTCTTGTTTACTCGATATGGTCATATGAGATCATAATCCACCCAACACTATCATTATATATTTTTATTATAAGATATGATTTTGTTGTAAGCTTGCCTGTGATAAATTAAAATATTGTGTAGTTGCCTTATCATAGAAGCAAGTGGGAGTTGGAATAGTTTCAAGATACAAATGAAGCCTCATCAGTTGTCCTATAACAATGATAAATTTCATACTTTCAAAATGTCAAACATTAGAGTAGACCATTGTCCATCAATTAGGTACAGGTTGTCCTAGTATTCTGTCTACCAACATGTTATTTCATTTGATAGTATGGCCACCTCAATGAAACTTTTGGAGTGGGGGCTCAAATTTGATCCAATTAAAAAAATTGATTAACATTTAAATCAAAACTAATTATTAATTTTAATCAAACATTTTATAGAATCTATACGTTTAGGTGAGATTATAAGTTGGTGAAACATGCTCATAAGTAAAGGTAATCTTAAATAAGTTTGGACCTAAAAAAGGCTTTTTTCTTGTGGGAACTAACGGAAATTAATTAACCACACGGGGTGATACTTATTTTCCGAGCAAGTGCTTATTCTGTGTTTTGACTAATGAAAAGATCGTTTACTCTTAATAGTAACTAGATTCTCGAGGGCATACGATAATTTGTCAAATTGATTTAGCTTGAAAGTTACAAGATTTTAAATTGTAAATGTGTATAATATAACCTTTTTTTTTATTATTATTATTTACATCAAAGGAGCTTAGCCTTTTTTTTTTAAACCCACCCAAACAGGTACGAATAATCAATTTGAGTTGAATTTATTTCAGTTTTGTTCCCTCCATCATACTTTTTACGAGGCATAATTGAGATAAATTGTCTTTGAAAAAATTGATATGTAGTTAGACTACTCATTATGACGTGTCTTACTCCTATTTTGTAGTGGAAGCATTTTCTGTTAAGTGGTTTCCAAGTGGTTTAATAAAAGAGAGCGTCATTTTCAGTTTCTCATGTTTTCCTCTAATTGATATATCAGTGGAGGGTGGCGGTGGCCGTCGGCTGACATCGTGGCGGCTAATGTTTGGTGGAGGAGAAGCTTCCAAAAAGAGTAAATTCAATCTTGGCTGGCCTACTTTTCCTTCTTCCGTTTACCTTGGATGAATACAATCGAAGGGTCAAAATTGGCCAAAATAGGTTTAGCCTAGACTTGAATTGTTGCACTTATCTCAAAATTAGAACACCAGTGACGTATTGATATTGAAATTTTCCAATGATTTTGAACGTACTCAAATTAGACGTGTCTCTTCTTACTAGGGCGACAACGATTACAAAAGATTAAGACATGAAGAATTGACGTTACCTAACATGATAACTTGTTACTTTAGGGCCCATTTGATCTTCATTTCTTTGTGTAAAATGTATTTTGAAATACTAGATTGATTAAAAATGTAATTAAAAAATAAGGAAAAATTTTGGATTTACTTGTGTTACGCGTCACCACCGAAGCTACAAGTGAAAACCACATCATAGTTCAAGCGGAAATATGAATCAGATCGACAGTTAAAAGAACAAGGAAAAAAACCTAATTAGTCAAAGAAGAAGTCGATACTCTCTGTCCCAGTGCTCTTCACACCGAAAACCTTAAATTCGAAGCTCCCTTTTGTTGAAACCCTTGCTATCTTTTAGAGGATCTGCATGCAATCTTTTGGAATGATTGATATAACATTTGTAATAATGAATGTCGAGATTGTCAGCCTGTGGTATAGGTGGCTGACTCATTATTAGTATATTAGATGCATAGAAGACTGAGTGATGCGAGGCTTCAATATGGGAGATGAGACCATGTGATTCTTATCCAACAGTTAACCCTTCATGTTAGCATCTCTCACGTCCATAAAAGACATCATAAACGTGTTGGAATTTGCATGTGTGGACGCAAGTGGGCCCGACATCTGTGTCCACATAACCATTACAAAAAAAGGGGTTAACAGATTGATGTCATCTGTGGGAAACCACACATTCAATCACGAAGAACCCATGGAAAAAGATATTGAGGAGATCTATTTTGAGGCAAGAAACTTGCCTTTGAAGAGAAAGTGTTGTTTTTTAAGAAAGAACCACTAAAAATTCTAAGAGAAACCTCTTGTTAAAGTCCGTTTATTCCTTGAAAAGAGAGTATAATTTGCAAGGAAAGAACCAAGAAAGTTGCTTTTCAAGAGAAGACGTTACCATAAGTTCTAACGATAAAGAATTAGTGCCTCGGAGGGCTAGGGAACACCATGAAGAAATGAAACCTTAACATGTTGCTCCTATATCCCGCCATCGATTTTATTAGTAGTATTGGCACGGTTGATCCAAAATAGCTGCTAGACTCAATAGGGAAGTGGCCACCATGGCCGCAACATGATGAATATCACCAAAGAGAATATTGCCATGCAAGAGCTAATTAAGAATATGCAAAGCCAAAGAGGATACCCAATCCTCCGTATGCAGGTAAAGGAAATGCTTTCCTTCATGACCTTCCCCTAGTTTCGCAAGCGAATTACTATCATGGAGAAGGAGTCCAAAGCCAAATGCCTTATTATTAACATTATACCAGGGAGGAGGACCCTCAAGAGATGGAAGTTGAGGTTGATACCTCCACCAACTATGCTACTAATCGACCCAATTAAGACCCATTCAACTTTCCTCCAAATTACGAGCCGAAAGACATGTTTTAGAGATCCATAAGTGTCTTTGACAGGTTAAGCCCCGAAAGGCCTAGAAATAGGTAGGCTCAGCCTTCTTTTGCACCTAAAAATAGGCAACAAGAACCACCTCAGTTTGAAAGACAAAATAAACCTACACATGGCAACCCGCCTCAAAATCCTCTGCTTAGAAATAGGAGCCAGAGGAAGGCAGAACATGCCAAGAATCAAGTAGGTCCATCCTAATCACCTCGGGGACCTCAAGTCAGAAAGGATGAAGAATCTGACGAACTACAAAGGTTTCGCGACCTTGACGACGATGATGACATCTTACCATTCTCCCAAGGAATTAGGGATGCCCCTGTCCCGAACCTCTTTATGCTTCCTAGAATTCCTAAGTACGATGGAAGAGGTGATCTTGCGAAGCACATCAACAACTTCAAAACCTATATGAGCCTAAGGGGTTTCACTCCCACTGTGCAATGTAGAGCTTTCCACTTGACTCTAAGCGGGAAGGTTGAAATGTGGTACACTAGGCTACAGAATTTGGCCATACATCAAAAAACGCTTTCCTCAAGTGTTTTGAAACTACTAAGGAAGGCGAAGGGCTTATACAGTGCCCGCCTTCAAGACATGAGTCAGCAGCAGTGAGAGTAATTGAAAAGCTTCTTATCCCGTTTCACTGATGAAATGACCTACTATGTACAAGTTACTGAAAGGGAAGCACTATTAGCCTTGAGGAGAGGGCTAGATATAAACTATTTATTTTGGAAAGACGTGCAAAATAAAGAAACCACAAGTTATGACTCTCTACTGGAAATGATAGGGCGCGAGATCATCAATGAAGAATTGAAACATCATCGTAACAGGGCCAACTGAGGACTTTTACCACCTCAAAGACAACGAGGAAGAAGACCTACCTCCCATTTGATGGAAGCCTAGGTCAGATAGTCGACCACCTTCAACTTAGGGTAAGCATTGGCTGAGGCAACGTTGAATGCGGTATCTGTTTAGACTTATCAGGATGTCAACCCCAGTGTTGAGGGAAAATTTCCCCAAGGAAGGTCCAGCCAATAGTTTCCCTAAATAAGAATGGATATAGGGCAAAGTTCTAAACCTAGGAATAGGGATGAGACACCCCTTTACTGCGCTGACCATCACTCCTACAACTATAATACAACTGACTATAGGCACATTCTCTCATCCACAACCAGGTAATCAAAGAAGAAGCAGACACTCATGAAGAGATGCGCCTTATCCTAGGTAAGATCGATAACCTAAGAGAGTAGAAGCCAATCTTCCCATTCAAAATGACGCTCATCGAAGACGAGAAAGTGATAGGGAGAGGCCTAGGGAAGGTCAATGGCAAGGAGAAGCCCTCTAGATAACACCGACCGTGAGCCTATTTGAGAGACTGACACCATCTTTGGAGGCCCTTATGTTGGGAGGAAACTAGAAATGTGCCGAGGAACTACGCAAGGGAAGCCAGGGATCCTCCAATGGTAAGCTTCATAGTCAACAACAGTCGACCCTCAACGGGAAGAAGGGTACAACCCATTACCTTCACACAAGAAAATGCGACTATTCTGCATTATCCACAATGAAATGCCTTGGTGATGAGGGTCGTTGTAGCATGAAATAACCTTCAAAGAATGTTAGTGGATAATGGGAGTTCTTATTTGGAGCAACCTTTGACAAAATGGAAGTAGACTATGAGCTAACCCATATGAGCTCCCCCTTGTATGGCTTCACTGGCAATATCATGATCCCAAGGGGAAAAATCACTTTGGTAATGGAGATCGGAATGGCACCAATGACTGCTCCTAACTTTATGGAGTTTTTGGTAGTGGACAATTGGTCTGCCTATCATAGAGTGCTAGGAAGACCAGCATTAATGGAATTATAGGTCGTTATGTCCATCCACCACATGTGCACGAAGTTCTTACTGAAAATGGCATCGCTACTATTAGAGGCAACACAATGAGTGCAATGGAGTGTTATTTGAACTCCCTTAAGATGGAAAAAACCAATGGGCGTTAATGTAATTTTGATAAACAATTATATGAACGATGCCCCTGAATAAAGCCTAATCCTAGAACAAGGGGAAGATGCCGAAATGGTGGATGCTTCTAAAGAAGACATTGTCTCTGAAGTGATAAGGGCTTCGAAGAAGGGAAAGTTGCTAAAGAAGCGGCTAAGTTAGATGAACTGGATCCTCGCATTATTGATTGTAAATATCAAACATCCCCAATGAAAGAGTTTAAAAGTTTTCTAGTTGATCTCCAGATCTCTCCAAGTCCTAGTAGGTTGGAAAAGATCTACCAACGCCTCATAAGAAGAAACTAAAATGTTTCTTATGCAAAAATTTGGATATCTTTACGTGGAGGCATGAGAACATGGTCGGTATCGACCCAAAAGTTAGTTTTCATCACTTAAAGATTGATCATAAAGCTACCCTTCATCGACAAAAAAAGGAGGGCTCTTAACTCGAAAGGCAAGGAGCCCTGATAGACGAAATGAAGAAATTGATTGAAAATCATTTCATCTGAGAATCAACCTATCTGAAGTGGGTATCTAACCTCATCTTTGATAAAAAAACATAATGGTAAATGGAGGCTATCCGTAGATTTTTCCAATCTCAACCAAGCTTGTCCCAATGACAATTTTCCATTCCTACGAATAGATAATCTCGTTGACTCCACTACCAGGCAGGAACTATTGAGCTTCATGGATGCCTACTCAGACTATAATCAGATCCCAATGTACCCAGTTGATGAAGAGCATAGATCCTTCATAGCGGACAGAGGTCTCTACTGCTACAAGGTGATGCCGATTGGGTTTTAAAATGTCGTGCCACTTATTAGAGACTTGTTAATAAGATGTTCATTGAACTCATTGGAAAGACAATGTAGGTATATGTAGATGATATGCTAGTGAAAATCCTAAAGTAAATGTTCATGTGGAACACCTCGACGAAGCCTTTCAAATACTACGGAGGTATAGGATGAGGCTGAACCCCCTTAAGTGCGCATTCGGAGTCGCTTCGGGAAAATTCTTGGGCTATATGGTCAACTAAAGGGGCATAGGAGCCAATCCTGAAAAGATTAAAGCATTGATCGAAATGAAATCACCCAAAATCCTAAATAGCATGGGCGTGTAGCAACCTTGAGCCGTTTTGTCTCAAAGGCAACTGATAAGTGCCTTCTCTTCTTCAAGCTTCTAAACGGAGGGAAGAAGTTTCAGTGGACGGAAGAGTGCGAACTAGCTTTGTGCAACAGAATGAGAAACACTTTGAGGAAAATGTAAAGCGAAAAATTTAGCTAATTTGCAACCACAACAATCAGAAATGTCATGGTTCACTAATTTCCCAATTTGACCCTTAGAAACTAAAAGTTTCAAACAACTAGTGGAAACATGTCAAAGGCGAGAATGCCACAAATAAGAACTAGAAGTTGATAAATTCAAAGAGAAAGATGACAAGTCAACACCAGATGCCGCAACGTGTGGTGGTCTCATATTGTCTAGAACATATAACCCTCATTGTCTATGGACTATCCCAATCAGCTTCTGAGATCAATGATCCTACACATGACAAGCAGTAGAAGAAAACTAAACTAAGTATCCAGAATCACATAATCGGCCAATAAAAATAAGATTCAAAGTAATAGCTGTAACACAATACGCGTTTGAAAGCAATAAATAATGTGTGTTAGTGGAACTAACACCTGCTAAAGGCAATGGTGTGTCATCAATAGTCATAGCAGACATAGACGAGTTAGAAGGATGCATTTTATTAAAGAATTTTGAGTTAGACAACATGTGTTTGGAAGTACCCGAGTTAAAGATACATGAGAAAGAAATACCTGAGTGACTCTGAGATGACAAACATATATGAGTAGAGACTGACATAGCATGTGGCTGTATGGCTAAGAACTTTTGAAACTGCTATACTAAATCAGTCAACAAGGGACTGGAGGAAGGTGGTGCTCCAAGTATAGACGAGTCACTAGATGGCATGTTGGCAGCTATGTTAGCACTGGGAGGATATGATCACTACTGTGGCTGCGGTTGCAGCTTCTTCAATAACTTAGGACATTGAGACTTCCAATGTCCCTTTTGTTTGCAAAAGTTACACTCATCACTAGCAACTTGTACATACACTTTGTTCTGATTCTATGTAGATGATCGAAAGGGTGTAGTCAACATCGATGTGCTAGATGGAGGAAGAGATACTTCTCGTGCAAGACATTTCAAATGTGTTTCTTCAACTACAAGTTCACTAACCACCGATTCAACTGAGGAAAGTAGAGTACGATGCAAGATAGAGCCTCTAAGTCCCTCAAAATCACTGTGAAGTGCCATAAGAACTGAACTAATCGCTGCTTCTATTTAAAATAATATATTCCTCACATGCTTTCAGTCCCGCTGATTCCGTAAAAGGCCAACTCACCCCAAATTGATTTTGTATCACATATATCAATCTCCAGCTGATATCGTTTTACAAAGTTAGACTTAGTGTATAACTTCTAAAAGTGCTCCCAAACTTCCTTTGCTGTTTCAAACTTTGCCGACTATGGACCAATGGATTACTCAACAAAACTATGAATCTAAGTGAGAATTTTCGTGTTGTTTGACTCCAATTATCTAAATTTGTCACATAATTCTCAACTGTGTTCTTAGGTTTTACAACAGTTTCACTGACATAAGCCCGCAATTTTTTCCCTTTAGAAAGTTCCCCATCAAGATATTCCAATATGGTAATTTTTTACCATTTAATCTGACACTAATGGATTGAAGTGAATCATCTCTTTCAGTTGCCATTATGAAATCAACAAATAAACTACTACCAATCAAACGAAATCACCAAGTTCTAAGAAAAACAATGACAACCAATGCACATCCATGAACTATCACCGAAATTTACTACACAGCACACATATAATCAAACTAATACCACCAAATGATCAGAAACTCACCAAGGAACAAACGGTCTCTTTGAACCTGCCTCAAAAGACGCCTAACATGCCCTCACTCACCGCCATAGTCTCTGCCAACTCTGTTCATGCGCCGCCGGAATAACGCGAAGGTCATGTATGATCGTCTCATTGCCGAGAACACAAATATGGTCTCCAATCTTTGATCGGAAGTCGGGTTTGAGAGATATTGTGTATTTTTCGTGGCAGCTCAACACAAATTTAGGGGTTTTAATTCTTTTCAATTTCAAGGATTATTTGAGAAGAAATGAGATGAAAGGATCTACTTCAACTCACAAATTTTGGGCTCTGATACCATGAAAATAACATAAACTAATTTGATAAACTAACCAAGGAGAAGAAGACATATTAATTTGGTTTATATATTACAAGAAGATTAAACAAAAAAGAAACCTACACTAGAAGGAAACTAAATCAAATTATGCATAAATATGCTATATAAGGTAACATGTTTGAGTATAACAATAATCGAGGAAAAATTGGTAATACCAATATATATTTTGTATCACCGATTAAATTGAGATTCAACTTTGCTACATAGTAGGTTCTTCTTGAATGATTGTTAAAGAGGGAGTTCAGTATTTCATTTTTAGACATTTTTCTTTTATTTTGCCTACACCTTCAGAAGAATCTTATTGACAAAGTCTTGCATGATTTTCGAGAACAGAGGCTATGAAAGAAGTGAGATCGCTCGCACAACGGAGACTTTAGACTAGCCTTGAGCTCTCTAAGCGAAGAGTCGATGAGGAGAAGAGATCGAGCCTGTCAGTTATAATTTCCTTAACCTATCGAGCTTCCGGAGGGAATTTAACCAAGGACACTGTCAATCCTTCTCAAGACGAAGAACCTCAAAATATTGACCTGCCTCTATCTATTCCTAGTTGTCCACTTTATGCCGACCCTGTGAGGCGAATAAGACTTCGGTCATTTTCCTTCTTATGTAATTGTTTCAAATAATGAAAATCATTACTTCTGATTTGCATCTCTGTGATTTTTGCTTTTATTGGGTTAAAACACATCAATTACTGAGTCCAAAGGGTACTTAACAATCAAGCATAGCTAAATACCAGACCAAATGATAAACTTAATCAAACAATCATGATAAATTTCGATTCAATAATATACAATCAAGAATAATTATAAATTCTCAAGCAGAAAATACACAAATGACAATCGTATAATTATGTTAAATTGTTGAGCTGAAGAGTACAATTAATAATCGTCCATGATAAATTGCCGGGCCAAGAAATACACTTGAATAAGCAGCTGGTCTGGGTAAAATTACCGATAATATCTCTGCAAATGCTCGACATTCTAAGGGTGAGGCTGCACGAAACCATCTTAGATCGGCAATTTTACATGTTCCAGGTAAGACTTCATAAGTAATCCGGTAAGGTCCCTCCCATTTTTGATCGAGGGTGCCTGATCTTGCTTCTTTCGTTACAGGAAAAAGGTTTCTCATCACAAAGTCTTCGACCTGGAAGAGTTTCCTCATCAGCCTTGTATTGTGGTATCTAGCCATTTTCTAATGTGGCAAGCCTCTCCTAAGATTAATCCCTACTCTTGACCAATATTCTTCGAACGAGCCGTCAATGAAAAGCTTCCATTACCTCTATTTCGTTGACCTAGGCTCTTTGACATCTATGGACATTACGGGTCCCTCCATAAACTTAGAAACGAAGATTGCCAAGGCCTGACTCTTGATAGATGGTCAGAACTTCATGTCAAATTGGGTGAATTCAATTAATTGGCCATTTCATTAATCTTCCATTGCATAGGGCTTCTGCAAAACGTACCTCAACTGAAAACTGGTCATTACCTCAATGGTATGTGCCTGAAAATATTGACTCAATTTCCTAAAATCTGTCATCGCAAGTGCCATTTTCTCCATGTTCAAAAATCTCGTCTCATCATTTTAAAGGGCTTTACTCACATAGCAGACTGACAATTATTGCAACCTTTCGTTAGAACAAGTACAACACTAGTTGCCCGTATCTAGACGACCAAAATAGATTTACAAGACTTTTCCTTAGTCAGGTATAGAAAATAGAGGAGTTTGGCAGATGTATTTCTTCATGGCTACAAAGACCTCTTCACACTTCGGAGTCCATTCAAACATCCTTGAGGCAATGGCGGACGTAGATATTTTGAGTAAAGGGGCGTAATCAAACTTGCAAAAACGTTGTGAGGAATTTTACATTCGAATACATTCAAAAAAATCATACCCCATGTGAATTTACATCCAAATTTTACATGGGGGTATGACTTTTTCGAATGTAAAATTTCGAAATTTTTTGACGATTTTCCTAATAAAATAATGTAAATTATATTGAAAAATTTATCACGCGAAAATATTAAATTTTAACGAAATAATTGATTTTTTTTAAAGAAAAGATAAGTTAGATGCTTCTTTTTAAAACGCACGTTTGACACAACTTTAAATATTTTCGATGTCTGTTTGTACCATTCGATATACCTATGATGTAGTTCTCGAAATGAGCTTCGAGATGATATATATTATTTGTGGATTCGTCTAGCGTACGATCGTCGAAATTTTTTTAAAGTTAGCAAGTTATCAAAATTCTCGAAATATTAGTTTGGAACAGCCTAATTTGACAAGTCGTAACATTTGCTACAGTTGGCCATTTCACACGCCTTTAATGATATAGAAAACTAGGTCGTGAGCACTTCGAAATAGTATTAAAAATGTAATATTTCAACTTTATTTGACATCTCATAATGATTTCGAAAAAAAAATTGCCCAAAAGTTGGGAAGGTGACGTGACCCCCCATGCCACCCTTTTGTGTCTACCCCTGCTTGAGGGTTTTACAGAAAGGAAGACAATTATTTGTGGACTTTGACATAAAGTGATTGATCGCCACTATCCTTTTGGAGAGGCTCTGCACATTTGGATTTTATGGAGATTATATCTCCAAGACAGCCCTAATCATTTCTGAGTTGGCCTCGGTCCCTTTTTCAATAACCATAAACCCCCAAAACTTGCCTGAGGCTACCACAAGTACATATTTTAACGAAATGGGCTTCAATCGATAGTGTCGGAGAATGCTCACTTGTCTTTGGGCTTTTTTAAGGATATCATCCACGTATACTTCCATAGTTTTTCATATCTCGTCCGCAAACATCTGATTGACCAATTTTTGGTAAGTGGCCCCGCATTCTTCATTCCAAATGGAAATATATTGTATCATTATAAGTCTCGGTCTAAAATTGAAGCTCGAGTAAGAATCCATGAAACTCAACATGGCGTACCTTGCCATCACATCAATTAGTTAAAAAAATACAATGTAGGGAAAAGCTATTATATAGGCATGTCTTGTTTAGACCCGAGAAGTTAATGCATACTCAAGACTCCTTATTGGACTTTGGGACTAGGATTGGCTTTTCTGTCCAGCTCGAATAGTGTGCTTCTTGGATGAAGCCTTCAATATTAACTAGTCAAAAAATTTTTTTTCAAGGCTTAGTATCTTTTCAGGTTGAGGGATCCCCTCTTCTTCTTGTAGGAGTAAGACTTCAGATCAATTTTCAAGGAGTAACATGGCACCTTTGGATAAATCCCCACCATATCTTAGTTCCTTCATGCAAACACATTCAAGTACCATTTTAAAAATATCTTCAGTTTCCTTCCCATTTTCAAAGACAAGTCATTTATGACCAGAAGTACTTTGGTGTTGTCTTAGCTTATAGGTACACTTCTAAGTTTATTAATTGTAGAAACCTGTTCTTTTTACTCGATTGCTCGTAGTTCAAGGTCATCCATTGTAACGACCTGGGTCCCACTTAACGGGCTGTCCCGACCATTAGATCGATGACGTACTGTCCCCACTGTACCAACATGGGTCTTTTCAAATGGTATCAGAGCCTGTTGCCAGCCAAAAATCGGCAACTAAGTGCTATGCGGGACAGAGTGCTACGCTATAGGACGGGAGCCACCTCTTGAACCCATAGGAGCCACCTCTAGAATCACAACGCCTGGCAACGGATCCTCAGATGG